>WNWK01004475.1:81666-139587 GCA_009830355.1 Cherax destructor | reverse complement strand
AAGGAAAAAAACGAAGGAAATGAGAAAATACCCCAACCAATCACTTCTGGAGCAGAGTCACAGTCAGTGGCCTCCACTCCAAAACAACAAATATTAGTGCCAGGAAAAAAGTTACCACATACCATTAATATGACGACATTCATCTTTGCAAATAGCAAGGCCTAATACCAGCAATGAACAGCAACACACCTTTCATGGTGGACTGCTTACTGAGTCAAAATGAAATGTTCGCAGTCACCGATATGCTCGGAATTACTAAACCCCTAAGTGATGTCGTTGATGTTGGGCAGTAAAGATCGACTATCAAAACCTTGTCATTGTGGTTATACAAGCCTCCAGATACAACTTCCCAACAATTCCAGGAACAGCTTTTGAATATCGACCACTGTCGGGAAAATCTTCCAGCTCCTGCCCAAACATCTCGAATGGGCACACAAAAAATATGAAGCTCAATGAAGAGAAATTTCAATTACTCCGATAAGGAAAACGGAGGAAATTAAAACAATATTGGAGTATAAAACAAATTCCAACCACAAAATAGAGCGATAATGCAGAAGAGCTCACTTTCAAAGACCACAACAATGTATCTACCGCATCTGATAAAAAAATTGTGATGGATAATGAGAACCTTCAAAACTAGGATGCCAAGCCCATGATGATTTCTTCAGATCGATTGTTCTATCTAGGCTGAAATATTGCTACACAGTAATAGTGCCTTTAAGGCAGACAAATTGCTGACCTGGAAAATGTACAGAGAATCTTCACGGCACACATAAGTATGATAAAGCACCTAAATTACTGGGAACAGTTGAAGTCCCTTGATTTGTATTCCGGAACAAGGCGAGAAGATACATGATAAAATACACTAGGAAAATCCAAGAGGGATTAGTACTAAACTTGCATCCGAAGATGCAAGATACAACATTCCCCAATGAAAAGCAGGTGCGCCACATGTACACTAAGAGACAACACAATAAGTGTCAGGGGCCCAAGACTGTTCAACTGCCCCAGCATACATAAGGAAGATTACCATAGACTCCTGGCTGTCTCAAGGCGCTGGACAGGCACCTAAAGTCAGTACCGATCAGCCGGGCTGTGGTTCGACGTTGGTTTACGTGCGGCTAGCAGTAACAGACTGTTGATCAGACCCTGATCCACCACGGGGCCTGGTCTCAGACCGAGCTCGAGGGCGTTGACCCCGAAACCCTCTCCAGGTAAACTCTAAGTATTGGCAATACTTAGAAGTAGATATGGTGTTTGACATCTGAGAGCGAGTACACAAGAGAAGAAAGGGGCAGCTACTCGAAAGGCATTTTTAAGACAAAATCATGCAACCACTGGCAGGGATTTCTGCATGAAGACGTAAACAAAGCTGATCTCTTTCATCCAAGCAACGAAGATGTTATAAATCAAACATTTAAAGATTGATCAAAGTGAGAAAGTTTTGCCGTCAGCTACTAATGATAGTGAAAGGTCATGGTCGAGCATGAAGAGGATATACGAGGATCCTGAATATGCCTCTAATGGGGGTTCAATATGGTAGGAAAATAATTCTCATTTGAACTCTGAACACACATTATCCTGAGCATCAGTCTAACCAAAAAATAGCTTGAATGCGAGTGTCTGTGGTTAGATTATGTATACAGTCATGGCTCAGTCTCGCAGAAAACAGGGTTCCTGCATTTTACCCTACCAGGATATAATGTAATTTCCTTTACTGGAAAAAGGGAAGCGAAAGATTTGGGCAGCATGGAATGTGTTTGACAAGCCATCACTGCTCTTTCACTTTGGAGAAGACCCATAATGAAGGATGTATAAAGGTTCTACCTACCATTAGAGATTAATAATAATTATGCATGACCGTGGAGTCCTGAATGTAATGTAAATACTGCTGAGAAACGTTATTCACTCATTAATGCTGAGAGACAGAGAACATGCGCCTACCAACATGTACTGGCCCAACACTTGTTGAGGGAAGAGTATCAAGTAATCCCATATGGGGTCAGGCACTAGTCAAATTACCACAGTTGCCAAGTCCAGGTAAACTGGGGGAAAGGTGTTGTTGAGGAATCCATTACGCACTGGAAAATAAAGTGAATGACTCTTTTCTGCTGGTGAGTTATGCTGTGCCGTAATCAAATGTGAGTGCGTCAAGAGCTGCAGGAGACAATGTAAATGCGAAAAAAAGAAAAGACATGTATACATTATGCAAGAATAGTAGATATAAATGAACTTCTGAGCAGCAGCATTGAGATTAATAATCATGAATTAGACATGTGCAAATCAGTGGCTTTATCAATACGATACATGGACATAATAAAATATATACAGCAAATAGTGGAAGATGAGTAATCAGTCCCTCTCAGGGACTGATACCCAGATGTTGTGCGTGTCTAATCCATCGTCTTATCGGTCTTGAAAATCACTGATATACAACGAGATTAATAATAATAATAATAAAATAATCACAATATAATATCTTTATTTACTACAAGTACATGTACAAGGTATACAGGCCTGATGACATCAGTGACATACTACTATATAGAAAACCTCTTGTTATGCAGAGGATTTGCAATTAGGTCAGTTTTGTCCCATGATGAGACCCACACTAGTCGACTAACACCCAGGTACCCATTTTACTGATGGGTGAACATAGACAACCGGTGTAAGAAACACGTCCGATGTTTCCACCCCTTCGCCGGGAATCGAACCCAGACTTCCACCGTGCGAGCGAGAGCTGTTGCCACCAACGGGGTACCGTTTAAGGACATAACTGGAAGACAGAAGGACTATATACAAAACATGAGGTAATCAGTCCTCAGCCTTGAGTTGGTGTGAAGAGCACCGTAGTCGTGAAGAATCTGGAGCACAGGTGAGGTTAGGTAAGTTTCTTCAGGAAACAGGACAAGTGTTTCCTGACGCGGGTCAGAAGGCTGGCGCTATATACGGGCAGCAGGTAGTAAGAGACGTAGCAGGCGAAGACATTGTCACGGTAGGCGGATTTCCCAGTGGAGTAGGTCATACCCGAGGGACGGGTCAGAGTAGTGAAGAAGGTTGTGTAGATGTCGTCTAAACCAAGATTCCGTGATGCTGCAGTAGTCTGACAGGTTGTACATGCATGGTATACAATACCAGCCAATGGTGCGAAACGTTTCCCACTAAAGATTCCCTGGTTATTGCACAAGGTGTCGTTCTTCAACTTGCCGGTGTTCAAAACCACTTTCATCACAGTCATCCTTGATCACAAGAGTTATTAGTCCCCCGGACTAATAACTCTTGTGTTCACCTCAAATAACACGAACAAATATATAGAACCTCTACTGGAAATCTTTATGAAGATTCCAGTTTATTAACTCGGAGAAGTTGTTTGAAAACCATTCCTTAATTTGATGGAAATTTACGCAGATGGAATATAAATGTCATATATTTAATGAAATTTACTTATCCAGACTATAAGCAGCATTCCTCCTCATCAACTTATTCTCACCACTATTATTATTACTCCCAATTACGTATATCTAAAATTTTCATTAGGTTTTCTAATATTATCTCTTTATATTAACATTGCTGTTTAAAATATGCAGACTTTTATTTCTTAAAATAATAATGTTTAAAAACTTATCTATATGTAAATTAATTATATTAGAATTCAGATAATCAAACTTCAACTACAAAACTATACAATATCAAGTAGTTTTATATTATAGTTTTAGTCTGCCCAAAATCATTGACAAAACGACACGATTAAGAACACTAAGAGTAAAATTTGCTTGTCTGTCTATGAGATGAGTGAGAAGCAACACCAGCTGTCAGTAAGCTAACAAGAGTGCTCTGCTAGGAGCATCTTAGAGTACAATACAGATGGTAACGTTACAGCTCTTGTGTACATAAGAACTAAGAACGAGGAAGAGAGGATGGCAGTGAGCATCGCCCCTGGGTCCAGCCAGGGAGAAGCTACAACTGTAACAGCAAGTACTTCACAAGTTCATCCCAGCAGCGTCAAGACCATCCCGCCCACGTGCGCAGCCCATTGCTTTGTTGTTATCCTGCTGACTGAGACGTGGGCGGCGTGCGTGGGCATACACACGACCATCACCGCCCAACCACCCACTGACGGAATGTGGGCGCGTGCACCAGCTGTTTCTACACTGCAACACACCACCACACAATACACACCACCACACACACTACACACCACCACACACACTACACACCACCACACACACTACACACCACCACATACACTACACACTACAAACCACCACATACACTACACACCACCACATACACTACACACCACCACATACACTACACCACCACATACACTACAAACCACCACATACACTACAAACCACCACATACACTACACCACCACATACACTACACCACCACATACACTACACCACCACATACACTACACCACCACATACACTACATACCACCACATACACTACACACCACCACATACACTACACACCACTACACACTACAAACCACCACATACACTACACACCACCACATACACTACACACCACCACATACACTACACACCACAACACACACTACACACCACCACCACATACACTACAAACCACCACATACACTACACACTACAAACCACCACATACACTACACACCACCACATACACTACACACCACCACACACTACACACCACAACACACACTACACACCACCACATACACTACACACCACCACATACACTACACACCACCACATGCACTACACACAACCACATACACTACACACCACCACACACACTACACACCACCACCACATACACTACAAACCACCACATACACTACACACCACCACACACTACACACCACCACATACACTACACACCACCACATGCACTACACACAACCACATACACTACACACCACCACACACACTACACACCACCACCACATACACTACAAACCACCACATACACTATACACCACCACATACACTACACACCACCACACACACTACACACCACCACACACACTACACACCACCACCACATACACTACAAACCACCACATACACTACACACCACCACATACACTACACACCACCACATACACTACACACAACCACATGCACTACACACCACCACATACACTACACACCACCACATACACTACACACCACGACATACACTACACACCACCACACACACTACACACCACCACATACACTACACACCACCACATACACTACACACCACCACCACATGCACTACACACCACCACATACACTACACACCACCACATACACTACACACAACCACATGCACTACACACCACCACACACACTACACACCACCACACACACTACACACCACCACACACACTACACACCACGACATACACTACACACCACCACATACACTACACACCACCACATACACTACACACAACCACATGCACTACACACCACCACATACACTACACACCACCACATACACTACACACCACGACATACACTACACACCACCACATACACTACACACCACCACATACACTACACACCACCACACACACTACACAACACCACACACACTACACACCACCACACACACTACACAACACCACATACACTACACAACACCACACACACTACACACCACCACACACACTACACACCATCACTCACACTACACACCACCACATACACTACACACCACGACATACACTACACACCACCACATACACTACACACCACCACATACACTACACACCACGACATACACTACACACCACCACACACACTACACAACACCACATACACTACACAACACCACACACACTACACACCACCACACACACTACACACCATCACTCAAACTACACACCACCACATACACTACACACCACCACACACACTACACACCACCACATACACTACACACCACCACACACTACACACCACCACATACACTACACACCACCACATACACTACACACCACCACATACACTACACACCACCACATACACTACACGCCACCACACACACTACACACCACCACACACACTACACACCACCACATACACTACACTCCACCACACACACTACACTCCACAACACACACTACACACCACCACATACACTACACACCACCACATACACTACACACCACCACACACACTACAACCCACCACATACACTACACACCACCACATACACTACACACCACCACATACACTACACACCACCACATACACTACACACCACAACAAACACTACACACCACAACACACACTACACACCACCACATACACTACACACCACCACATACACTACACACCACAACACACACTACACACCACCACATACACTACACACCACCACATACACTACACACCGCAACACACACTACACACCACCACATACACTACACACCACAACACACACTACACACCACAACACACACTACACACCACAACACACACTACACACCACCACATACACTACACACACACTACACACAGTACACTCCACCACACACACTACTCACCACATACACTACACACACACTACACACAGTACACTCCACCACACACACTACTCACCACATACACTACACACCACCACATACACTACACACCACCACACACACTACACACCACCACACACACTACACAACACCACACACACTACACACCACCACACACACTACACACCACCACACACACTACACACCACCACATACACTACACACCACCACATACACTACACACCACCACATACACTAACCACCACTACATACTACACACCACCACATACACTACACACCACCACGTACACTACACACCACCACGTACACTACACACCACCACATACACTACACACCACCACATACACTACACACCACATACACTACACACCACCACACACACTACACACCACCACACATTCGTGGACTGCTTACAGAGTCAAATGCTATGTTTGCGGCTTTCACAGAGACCCACATAAGAGATCACTTGGACAATGAAATATGGATCCCGGGCTACAACCTATACAGGTGTGACAGAGTGAACAGGCAAAAAGGGGGGGTTGGCCTGTATATCACAGAGTCACTTATATGTTCAGAACTACTAAATGCCTCAAATGATGTAGTTGAAGTATTAGCAATAAAGGTCGAGAATCAAAACCTGGTCATCGTGGTTGTCTACAAGCCCCCGGATGCAACGTCCCAACAATTCCAGGAACAGCTTCTGAAAATTGACCACTGTCTGGAAAATCTTCCAGCTCCTGCCCCCAACATCTTGCTACTGGGGGATTTCAACCTCAGGCACCTAAAATGGAGGAACATTGCAAACAATGTGGTAGCAGAGATAACACCAGGAGGCAGCTCAGATGAAAATTCACACAT
Source organism: Cherax destructor (assembly GCA_009830355.1). Classification (NCBI taxonomy): domain Eukaryota; kingdom Metazoa; phylum Arthropoda; class Malacostraca; order Decapoda; family Parastacidae; genus Cherax; species Cherax destructor. Next base: position 132,201 of record WNWK01004475.1, on the reverse strand, counting down.
GCATGAACTTTTAAATCTCTGCACCAAGTTCACCTTAAACCAGCAAATAGTAGAGCCCACAAGAGAATATGCTGGACCTCATCTTCACCAACAATGATGATCTGATACGAAATGTCATCATATCAAAAACAATATACTCAGATCACAACATAATAGAGGTCCAGACATGCATGCGGGGAGCCCCAGATCAACAAAATGTGATCAGCCGTGAGGGAGCTTTCTCCAAATTCAACTTCAATAACAAAAACATAAGGTGGGACCAAGTAAACCAAGTCCTAAATGATATAAACTGGGAAGATTGCCTAAGCATCACGGATCATAACCTATGTCTAGAACAAATTAACTCTGTGGTACTTGAGGTTTGCTCAAGGCAAATTCCCTTAAGGAAAAGGAGGAGAAGATGCAAACTAGAAAGAGAGAGGCGCTCCCTATACAGGCGAAAGCACAGAATAACGGAGTGGCTACAGGAGGCCAATATCTCTGAAATATGTAGGGAGACACTAGTCAGAGAAATAGCAAACATCGAATTAAATCTAAAGGAATCTTATAGGAATCAAGAGACACGGGAAGAACTAAGAGCCATAAATGAAATTGAAAGAAACCCTAAGTATTTCTTTTCCTATGCAAAATCAAAGTCGAGAACAACAACCAGTATTGGGCCCCTACTTAAACCGGATGGGTCCTACACAGATGACAGCAAGGAAATGAGTGAGTTACTTAAATCCCAGTATGACTCAGTCTTTAGATAGCCACTAACCAGACTGAAAATCGAAAACCTAAATGATTTTTTTATGAGAGTGCCACAGAACTTGACAGACGCATGCCTTTCTGACATCATCACGACGCCAAATGACTTCGAAAAGGCAATAAATGACATGCCCATGCACTCCGCTCCAGGCCCAGACTCATGGAACTCCGTGTTCATCAAGAACTGCAAGAAGCCCCTATCACATGCTTTTAACATACTATGGAGAGGGAGCATGGACACTGGGATCGTCCCGCAGCTACTAAAAACAACAGACATAGCCCTGCTCCACAAAGGGGGCAGTAAAGCAATAGCAAAGAACTACAGACCAATTGCGATAACGTCCCATATCATAAAAATCTTTGAAAGGGTTCTAAGAAGCAAGATCGCCACCCATCTTGATACCCATCAATTGCACAACCCAGGACAGCATGGGTTTAGAGCAGGCCGCTCCTGTCTGTCCCAACTACTGGACCACTATGACAAGGTCCTGGATGCTCTAGAAGATAAACAGAATGCAGATGTTATATACACAGATTTTGCAAAAGCCTTTGACAAGTGTGACCATGGTGTAATAGCACACAAAATGCGTGATAAAGGAATAACAGGAAAAGTTGGTAGATGGATCTATAATTTCCTAACACGTAGAACACAAAGAGTAGTAGTCAACAGAGTAAAGTCTGAGGCAGCTACTGTGAAAAGCTCTGTTCCACAAGGCACAGTACTTGCTCCCATCCTATTCCTCATCCTCATATCAGACATTGACAGGGATATAAGCCACAGTGCTGTGTCTTCCTTTGCAGATGACACCCGAATCTGTATGACAGTGTCCACCGTTGAAGACACTGCAAGACTCCAAGCAGACATAAACCAAATCTTTAAATGGGCTGCAGAAAACAATATGAAGTTCAATGATGAGAAATTTCAATTACTCAGATACGGAAAACGTGAAGAAATTAAAATCTCATCGGAGTACAAAACTAATTCCAACCACACAATAGAGCGAAAAACTAATGTCAAAGACCTGGGAGTGATCATGTCAGAGGATCTCACCTTCAAGGATCATAACACTGTAGCAATTGCATCTGCCCGAAAAATGACAGGATGGATAATGAGAACCTTCAAAACCAGGGATGCCAAGCCCATGTTGACACTTTACAGATCGCTTGTTCTATCTAGGCTGGAATATTGCTGCACACTAACTGCACCTATCAAGGCGGGTGAAATTGCTGACCTTGAAAATGTGCAGAGAACCTTCACCGCACGCATAAGTGCGATAAACCACCTCAACTACTGGGAACGCTTGAAGTTCCTAAACCTGTACTCTCTAGGACGCAGGCGGGAGAGATACATTATTATATACACATGGAAAATTCTCGAGGGCTTAGTACCAAACTTGCACACAAAAATCACTCCGTACGAAAGCAACAGACTCGGCAGGCGATGTAACATCCCCCCAATGAAGAGCAGGGGTGCCACTAGCACGTTGGGGGACAACACAATAAGTGTGAGGGGCCCAAGATTGTTCAACTGCCTCCCAGCATACATCAGGGGGATTACCAACAAGCCCCTGGCTGTCTTCAAGCAGGCACTGGACAGGCACCTCAAGTCGGTACCTGATCAGCCGGGCTGTGGTTCGTACGTTGGACTGCGTGCGGCCAGCAGTAACAGCCTGGTTGATCAGGCTCTGGTCTAACAGTAGGCCTGGTCACTGACCGGGCCGCGGGGGCGTTGACCCCTGGAATTCTCTCCAGGTAGACTCCAGGTAGACACAAACTACACACCACCACATACACTACACACCTTCACATACTCTACACACCACCACACACACTACACCAGACATCATACCTGTCACAGAAACTAAACTAAATGAGACAGTATCAGATGCAATCTTCCCACAGGGATGTCAGATCCTGAGGAAAGATAGAAGGAGCAGGGGGGGAGGAGGGGTCGCACTGCTTGTAAGGAACCACTGTAGATTCGAGGAAATGGAAGGAATAGAGGTGTGTAGAGAAAGGGACTTCATAGTAGGTACCATCCAGTCTGGGGAGCACAAGATAATCATTGCAGTGATGTATAACCCACCACAGAACTGCAGGAGGCCAGGTGAGGAATATGATGAGAACAACAGAGCGATGGTGGGCACTCTGGCGGAGGTGGCAAGAAAAGCGCACATGAGCAGAGCGAAGCTACTGGTCATGGGCGATTTCAACCACAGGGAGATCGACTGGGAGAACTAGGAACCACGTGGGGGTCCAGAAACTTGGAGAGCCAAGATGATGGATGCGGTACTGGAAAACCTGATGCACCAACATGTCAGGGACACGACCAGAGTGAGAGGAGAAGATGAACCAGCAAGACTGTACCTTGTATTCACCCTGAACAGCTCAGATATTGAAGACATAACACACGAGAGCCCCCTGGGAGCCAGTGACCATATGGTGCTGAGCTTTGAGTACATTGTAGAGCTACAGGTGGAGAGGGAAAGCGGTACCGAAAGAGACAAACCAGATTTTAAAAGAGGAAACTACACAGGCATGAGGAATTTCCTGCAAGAGGTTCAGTGGGAAAGGGAAATGGACGGACAGACAATAAATGAAATGATGGAATACGTAGGGGCAAAGTGCAAGGAGGCAGAGGAACGGTTTATACCCAGAGGGAAAAGATTAAACGGGAAGGCCAGAAAGAGCCCCTGGTTTACCCAAAGGTGCAGGGAGGCAAAGACTCAGAGTGTCAGAGAATGGAAAAGGTACAGAAGGCAAAGAACTCAAGTAAACAAAGAGATTAGTAGAAGAGCTAGAAATGAGTATGCACAGGTACGGAGGGAGGCCCAGAAACAGTACGAAAATGACATAGCATCGAAAGTTAAGTCCGACCCGAAACTGATGTACAGTCACATCAGAAGGAAGACAACAGTTAAAGACCAGGTGATAAGGCTGAGGAGAGACGATGGGGAACTCACAAGTAACGATCAAGAGGTATGTGAGGAGCTCAACTTGAGGTTTAAGGAAGTATTCACAGTGGAGGAAGGAAGGCAGCTGGGTAGACAGGATGGGGTGCATCACCAACAAGGGATGTATCAAGTGCTAGAGGGCATACACACAACTGAAAAGGAGGTGAAGCAGTTACTCAGTGACCTTGATACCTCAAAGGCGATGGGTCCGGACAATATCTCCCCATAGGTTCTTCGGGAAGGAGCTGAGGTACTGAGTGTGCCACTTACCATAATATTCAACACATCCCTTGAAAATGGGCAGTTACCTGAGGTTTGGAAGAAGGCCAACGTAGTCCCCATCTTTAAAAAAGGAGACAGAAAAGAGGCACTAAACTATAGACCGGTGTCACTTACATGTATAGTGTGCAAAGTCCTGGAGAAAATCATCAGGAAAAGAATGGTGGAGCACCTCGAGCTGAACAGGATAATAAACACCAGACAGCACGGATTCCGGGAAGGCAAATCCTGTGTAACAAACCTCCTTGAGTTCTATGATAAAGTAACAGAGGTAAGGCAAGAGAGAGAAGGGTGGGTTGATTGCATTTTCCTGGACTGCAGGAAGGCCTTCGACACAGTTCCTCACATGAGATTAGTAAAGAAGTTGGAAGAACAAGCATGTATAACAGGAAGGGCACTGGAATGGATCAGGGAATACCTCACAGGGAGGCAACAACGGGTCATGGTGCGTGATGAGGTATCACAGTGGGCGTCTGTGACGAGCGGCGTACCGCAGGGGGTCAGTCTTAGGACCAGTGTTATTCTTGGTATATGTAAATGACATGACGGATGGGATAGACTCAGAAGTGTCTCTGTTCGCAGATGATGTGAAATTAATGAGGAGACTCACATCGGAGGAGGACCAAGCAGGACTTCAAACAGACCTGGACAAGCTTGACATCTGGTCTAGCAACTGGCTTCTCGAATTCAATCCCACCAAATGCAAAGTCATGAAGATCGGAGAAGGGCAAAGAAGACCGCTGACAGAGTACAGGCTAGGCGGACAAAGGCTACAAACCTCGGCAAAGGAGAAAGACCTTGGGGTGAGTATAACGCCAAGCACGTCTCCGGAGGCACACATCAACCAGATAACTGCGGCAGCATATGGGCGACTGGCAAACCTAAGATTAGCGTTCCGTTACCTTAACAAGGAATCGTTCAAGACACTTTACACCGTGTACGTCAGGCCCATACTAGAATATGCAGCACCAGTCTGGAACCCACACCTGGTCAAGCACGTAAAGAAACTAGAGAAAGTACAAAGGTTTGCGACTAGGTTAGTTCCACAACTCAGGGGTCTGTCCTATGAAGAAATGTTGAGGGAAATAGGACTAACAACACTGGAGGAAAGAAGGGTCAGAGGAGACATGATAACGACATACAAAATACTGCGGGGAATCGACAAGGTAGACAGTGACAGGATGTTCCAGAGAGGGAACACAGAAACAATGGGACACAACTGGAAGCTGAAGACTCAGATGAGTCAAAGGGATGTTAGGAAGCATTTCTTCAGCCACAGAGTAGTCAGGAAGTGGAATAGTCTTGAGAAAGATATAATGGAGGCAGGAACCATACACAGTTTTAAGACGAGGTATGATAAAGCTCATGGAGCAGGGAGAGCAGAGACCCAGTAGCGGACAGCGAAGAGGCGGGGCCAGGAGCTGAGTCTCGACCCCTGCAACCACAATTACGTGAGTACAATTAGGTGAGCACACCACCACATAAACTACACACCACCACGTACTCTACACACCACCACACACACTACACACCACCACATACACTACACACCACCACACACACTACACACCACCACATACACTACACACCACCACATACACTACACACCACCACGTACTCTACACACTACCACATACACTACACACCACCACACACACTACACTACACACCACCACACACACTACACTACACTACACACCACCACATACACTACACACCACCACCCACACTACACACCACCACACACACTACACACCACCACATACACTACACACTACCACACACACTACACACCACCACACACACTACACACCACCACATACACTACACACCACCACACACACTACACACCACCACATACACTACACACCACCACACACACTACACACTACCACACACACTACACACCACCACACACACTACACACTACCACATACACTACACACTACCACACACACTACACACCACCACACACACTACACACCACCACACACTACACACCACCACATACACTACACAGCACCACCCACTACACACCACCACACACACTCCACACCACCACACTCCACACCACCACACTCCACACCACCACACACACTACACACCACCACACACACTACACACCACCACACACACTACACACCACCACACACAGTACACACCACTACAAAATGAAAGCCCAGCTTTCTTTAAAGCCAAGATTTCCTTAAAAAAAGTAAAAACAGGCTTTCTTTAAAGAAAGTGAAAGCCAAGCTTTTTTTAACGAAAGTGAAAGCCAAGCTTTCTTTTAAGAAAGTGAAAGTCAGGCTTTCTTTAAAGAAAGTGAAAGTCATGCTTTCTTTAAAGAAAGTGAAAGAAAGGCTTTCTTTAAAGAAAGTGAAAGCCAGGCTTTCTTTAAAGAAAGCAAAAGCCAAGCTTTCTTTAAAGAAAGTGAAAGTCAAGCTTTTTTAAAAAAGTGAAAACAGCTTTCTTTAAAGAAAGTGAAAGTCCAACTATCTTTAAAGAATGTGAAAGCCAAACTTTCTTTAAAAAAGTGAAAACTAAGCTTTCTTTTAAGAAAGTGAAAGCCAGGCTTTTTTTAAAGACAGTAAAAGCTAGGCTTTCTTTAAAGAAAGTGAAAGCCAAGCTTCCTATAAAAGTGAAAGCCTGGCTTCCTATAAAGAAAGTGAAAGCCAGGCTTCGTATAAAGAAAGTGAAAGCCAGGCTTCCTATAAATAAAGTGAAAGCCTGCAGATTTCCAACTATTGCACATGTGTTTTACTTATCTAGACATCATTTCACTATTAGCCTTGCCAAGTGTAGGTTGGTTCAGGCTACACTCCAATATTTAGATTTTTTAGTTGTGTAGATCCAGTAACACCGTAGCTTGGTTGGTAGCGCACTCTGCTCACACACTGAGGTCCGTGGTTCGATCCCCAGTAAGGGTGGAAGCACTAGAACGTGTTTCCTTAAGACATCTGCTATCTACGTTCACCTATCAGTAAGTAGGTACCTGGGTGTTGGTCGACTGGTGTGGGTCGCATCCTGGGGACAAAATTAATCTAATTGCCCGAAATGCTCTGCGAAATACTTACGCGACGGTCTGGAGTTTTGAGACTCTCTGACCGCGGGTTCGAACCCCACCCGTGGTATGGTTTGTTTGCAATCTTGTCATTACGATTTCGTGAGTCAGGGGCTTTCTTTTATAGCATGTCACTGATGTCAGCTAAATCTGTATAAGTTGTATCATGTACTTGTTGAAATAAAGAATTTATTATTATTATTATTATTATTATTATTATTAGTAGTAGTAGTAGTAGTAGTAGTAGTAGTAGTAGTAGTATTAACAGAAATTAATATCACTACTTTTTTTTAATAAAACTGTGAGGTTAACTAAGACTTATGTAGACCAACAGCAACGCAAGTTTGTTTTCTGAAGAAACACTCCAGAGCTGAAAATTTGAAGCCAATCAGAAGAGGCATTCTCCAGTTATCACAAGGATTCCAATAATTCCAAGATGTTCTTCCTCTCTTGTTATTCACCACACTCACAAACTACACCTAACAGGTACTAAAGTCTACCCATCATTATACAACGACGCCATTCAGAAGAGGACTCAAATATATTTAACATGATTTAGCGTGAATGAAAATTTCACAGTATTTAGCAATTAAAATTATCAAATGTGCCCTGAACGTTTTAAGATAAGCAGAAGAGGCTTTTGAAGGTTACTAAATCCATCACAGAAATCTTGGAATGGGTTTTCCAACTTTGGTCATGAGACACCTACACGTGCTAATAACTGCATAACTCACCCTCGTTACCGTACACCAGCGTTGAAATTTTGAGGGCGAAGAATCACAGAGCTCCTCAAGGTTACTAGACTATCTGAAATGCAAAACAGAAGTACTTGCTAGGAAAACAGGAATTATTGAACTAAAGTTAAATGAATCACACAGAGATAGAGGGACCAAAAAGCAATTATTGAAATCGAAAAAAAGATCTAAAATATTTCTTTTCCTATGCATAATCCTGGACAAAAAAATAGCATTCAGTATCGGGGCCTCGGTCAAACAAGATGGAACTTTCACTGATGATAACAAACAAATGAATGAAATGCATAAAGTTCAATATGATTCTCTGTACACTTAGCCATTAATTAGGCTAAAGCTCGAGAATCTGAACAAATTCTTCATAAACGAGACTCAAAACATCACCATCTCAAAAATTTCTGACAGCCCTAACATCACTGAACTTCGAGAAACCCATTAACAACATACCTATGCACTCTGCCCCAGACCCTGACTCGTGGAACTCCGTGTTTATCAAGAAATTCAAGAAATTCTTATCACGTCCCATAAATATTCTAATGGAGATGGAGCCTGCACACGGAGGTCGTCCCACAGTCACTAAAAACAACGGATATATCCCCACTCCACAAAGGTGGTAGTAAACAATAGGAAAGAATTACAGACCGATGGGTTTAGAGCAGGTCGCTCCTGCCTCTCGCAACCACTAGACCATTATGACATGGTCTTCGATGCACTGAAGGACAAACGGAATGCAGATGTGGTATACACAAACTTTGCAAAAGGCTTCGTCTAGTGCAGTCATGGTGTAAAAGCACACAAAATGCGTGCTAAATGAATAACTGTAAAAGTGGGCAGATGGTTCTTTGACTTTATAACCAGTAGAAAACAAAGAGTATTAGTAAAGAGACTTAAGTCAGATGCTGCCACAGTGAAAAGCTCTGTTCCACAAGGTACAGTACTCGCCGCCATCTTTTTCCTCATCCTTAAATCTGACACACACAGATGTAAGCCATAGCAGTGTCTCCCCACTCTAGACCATAGCACTGTGTCTCCCTACTCTAGACCATAGCACTGTGTCTCCCCACTCTAGACCATAGCACTGTGTCTCCCCACTCTAGACCATAGCACTGTGTCTCCCCACTCTAGACCATAGCACTGTGTCTCCCCACTCTAGACCATAGCACTGTGTCTCCCCACTCTAGACCATAGCACTGTGTCTCCCCACTCTAGACCATAGCACAGTGTCTCCCCACTCTAGACCATAGCACAGTGTCTCCCCACTCTAGACCGTAACAGTGTCTCCCCACTCTAGACCATAGCACTGTGTCTCCCCACTCTAGACCGTAGCAGTGTCTCCCCACTCTAGACCATAGCACTGTGTCTCCCACTCTAGACCATAGCACAGTGTCTCCCACTCTAGACCATAGCACAGTGTCTCCCCACTCTAGACCATAGCACTGTGTCTCCCCACTCTAGACCATTGCACAGTGTCTCCCCACTCTAGACCATAGCACAGTGTCTCCCCACTCTAGACCATAGCACTGTGTCTCCCCACTCTAGACCATAGCAGTGTCTCCCCACTCTAGACCATAGCACTGTGTCTCCCCACTCTAGACCATAGCACAGTGTCTCCCCACTCTAGACCATAGCACAGTGTCTCCCCACTCTAGACCATAGCACAGTGTCTCCCACTCTAGACCATAGCACAGTGTCTCCCACTCTAGACCATAGCACAGTGTCTCCCCACTCTAGACCATAGTACAGTGTCTCCCCACTCTAGACCATAACACAGTGTCTCCCCACTCTAGATTATTAAACTGTCTCCCCACTCTAGACCATAGCACAGTGTCTCCCACTCTAGACCATAGCACAGTGTCTCCCCACTCTAGACCATAGCACAGTGTCTCCCCACTCTAGACCATAGCACTGTGTCTCCCCACTCTAGACCATAGCACTGTGTCTCCCCACTCTAGACCATAGCACAGTGTCTCCCCACTCTAGACCATAGCACAGTGTCTCCCACTCTAGACCATAGCACAGTGTCTCCCACTCTACATACAGTGTCCCACTCTGACTAGACAGTGTCTCCCACTCCTAGACCATAACACAGTGTCTCCCACTCTAGATCATAGCACAGTGCCTTACTCACTGCCACTCTAGACCATAGCACAGTGTCTCCCACTCTAGACCATACACAGTGTCTCCCCACTCTAGACCATAGCACAGTGTCTCCCCACTCTAGACCATAGCACGTGTCTCCCCAATCTAGACCATAGCACTGTGTCTCCCACTCTAGACCATAGCACGTGTCTCCCACTCTAGACCATAGCACAGTGTCTCCCACTCTAGACCATAGCACAGTGTCTCCCCACTCTAGACCATACACAGTGTCTCCCACTCTAGACCATAGCACAGTGTCTCCCCACTCTAGACCATAGCACAGTGTCTCCCCACTCTAGACCATAACACAGTGTCTCCCACTCTAGACCTAGCACAGTGTCTCCCCACTCTAGACCATAACACAGTGTCTCCCACTCTGACCTACAGTGTTCCCACTCTAGACAGCCTGCTCACTAGATAGCACAGTGTCTCCCCACTTCTAGTTCCCACTCATAGCACAGTGTCTCTTGACCAGCTCCCACTCTAGACCATAGCACAGTGTCTCCCCACTCTAGACCATAACACGTGTCTCCCCACTCTAGACCATAACACAGTGTCTCCCACTCTACCTAGCATCCATCAGCCTACAGTGTCTCCACTCAGACCATAGCAAGTGTCTACCCACTCTGACCATACACATGTACTACCCACCTGCAAACAGACAGCACAGTGTCTCCCACTCTAGACCATACACAGTGCTGTACTCAACCTATCCTGCACTTAGACATAACACAGTTCTCCGCCACTCTAGACCATACACGTGCCTCCACCTCTGACCATACACAGCCACCTAGACCTAACAGTGTTCTGCATCTAAGACTAGCACAGTGTCTCCCATCTAGACCATACACAGTGTCTCCCACTCTAGACCTAGCACAGTGTCTCCCACTAGTACCATAACAAGTTCTCCCCACTCAAGACCATAGCACTGTGTTCACTCTGACCTAACACATGTCACCCACCTAGACCTAGCACAGTGTTCCACTCAAGACAATAGACATGTCTCACTCTGACATAACACGTGTCTCCCTCTAGACCTAGTCGTGTTCACTCCAGACCATATGACTACATAAGCATGCAGTCCACTGCTAGCAGCACCGACTAGACAACAATGTACTAAGCCAGCCTGCACTAGACGCATGTACTAACAGCCACCGCATACACAGTGCCCAGCCTGACTAACAACCAGTACTGAACCACTGAGCTACACACTACTAACAACCACTGTACTAACAACACTGCACTAAAACCACTGACTAAGAACCACCTGACTAACCACTACTAACAACCTGACTACAACCATCGCTACAACCACCGACACCTCAACTGCCTAGGTAAATGTTGCGTTAAGGCTCAGGTCGGTGGCAGTGCGGGGCGGCGGGGCTGGCGGCAGTGGGGGCGGCTGGCGTGGCGGTGGCGGGGCGGCGGCGGCTGGCGGCAGTGGCGGGGACGGCGGCAGTGGCGGTGGCGGGGACGGCGGCGGCTGGCGGCAGTGGCGGTGGCGGGGACGGCTGGCGGCAGTGGCGGTGGCGGGGACGGCTGGCGGCAGTGGCGGTGGCGGGGACGGCTGGCGGCAGTGGCGGTGGCGGGGACGGCTGGCGGCAGTGGCGGCGGCGGGCGCCACCTCCAGGTCCCTGGGAAAACAAATACCTCCATTTTCCTTTTCCCCGCCATCTTCTCCTGTCCAGAGTGATTGTAACTGGCACTAAAGTGGAGACGCCGAGGCAAACACAAAAGCCAGCCTCAGGGGGAAGGAAAAACATTTCGGGAGGTTGAAAGCGTCCTCCTCAGGCAGACATGGCAAATCTCCCTCCTTGTTGATATCTAGTGGAAATAGAAGTCTTGACGAAGGATCACTGGCTATTCACTTTCACCAATTGCGATCAGGTGAATGGTGGGCCCAGCTTATTGGATGATACGATGTGTTGGTTGTGATTGTGGTCGCGATATTGGCTTTCTTGTTAGATGGGAGACGCGTCCTGGGCCGTAGCTTACACGGCGAGGCTTCACACGCACACACACACACAAACTTTTTTTTGAGGCAATGTTGAGTGTGACGGCGACTTGTTGAGACTGATGCGATGATCCCTGGCAGCGTCTCCGCCACTGGTGTGTGTAGTTGTGTTACTACCAAGCACCTGAGAGCCGCGTCGTTCACTTTGCGTCTCTATTATATATGTTTAACACACTTTTCCCACTAACTCAGTACCACTATACAACTTGTTCAGCTATCAAAACTTTGCGGTCCAGTCCCTGAACCCATTATGTACCTGGAGAGGGTTTCGGGGGTCAACGCAACCGAAGCTCGGTCTGAGACCAGGCCTCGTGGTGGATCAGGGTGTAATCAACCAGGCTGTTACTGCTGACCGCATGCAAACTGACATACGAACCACAGCCCGGCTGGTCAGGTACGGACTTTAGGTGCCTGTCCAGCGCCTTCTTGAAGACAGCCAGGGGTCTATTCGTAATCCCCCTTATATATGCTGGGAGGCAGTTGAACAGTCTTGGGCCCCTGACACTTAATGTGTTGTCTCTTATCGTGCTAGTGGCACCCCTGTTTTTCATTGGGAGAATGTTGCATCTCTTGCCGAGTTTTTTGCTTTCATAGGGAGTGATTTTCCTGTGCAAGTTTGGTACTAATCCCTGCAGGATTTTCCAAGTGTATATTATAATATATCTCTCTCGCCTGCGTTCCAGGAAGTACAAATCAAGGGGCTTCAACCGTTCCCAGTAATTTAGGTGCCTTATCGTACTTATGTGTGCTGTGAAAGTTCTTTGTACACTCTCCAGGTCAGCAGTGTCGCCTGCGTTGAAGGGGCAGTTAGCGTACAGCAGTACGACTTTTCAAAGAGACTAATATCCTGAAGAAAATATTCTAAAAACGTTACTCCTACACGGGAGGCTTCTTCAGTGAAATACAAGGAAAATTAAATTAAAGACATCAGGAGTAGTAGCGAGATAATGATAATATGATCAATCCACCAACCTTGGAGAAATAGTTTTTGAAGTAGTCAGTACCTCAGCCAGGAGAAGAGTTTACCTCCATAGTCTGAAACAATGTAAAGTCAAGGGACTGGATTCGAGAGGAACGTGCTTAGCTAAGGACCTGCCTTGTATGGGCCAGTAGGCCTTCTGCAGTGTTCCTCCATTCTTATGTTCTTATGAGCCAGTAGGCATGCTACAATGCTCCTCAGTTCGTATCTTCTTGCTTCTGCTAGTTGATCCCGCCTCTAGCAACGTCTTCGAGACCTTCCACGCTTCACCTTCGACAATATACCTGACAATAAACATTGTTCCAGACTATGTAGCTGAACTCTTCTCTAAGGTTGATAGACTGACGACATCCTCTTTCCCTTGCTACTACCCCTGCTGTCTCCAGTTTATTCTTCTTTGAATTTAACTGAAGAAGCCTGCCTCCTAGGCGAAACGTTTCAACATTGAAGATTGCCAAGTATTGCGCATGTCTTATTTATCTAGACATCATTTCACTATTAGCCTTGCCAAGTACAGTTTGGGTCAGTGTAGGTCCAGATAACACCGTATCCCAGTTGGTAGCGCACTCAGCTCACACACGCCCCGATGGCATGGTGGCTAGCGCTCTTGCTTCACGCACGGAGGGCTCGGGTTCAATTCCCGGCGGGGCCGAAACATTTCGAAGTGTTTCGTTACACACACACACACATGACGGACGGGATAGACTCAGAAGTGTCTCTATTCGCGGATGATGTGAAAATAATGAGGAGAATCACATCGGAAGAGGACCAGGCAGGGCTGCAAACAGACCTGGACAAGCTCGACATCTGGTCTAGCAATTGGCTTCTTGAATTCAATCCCTCCAAATGCAAAGTCATGAGGATCGGAGAAGGGCAAAGAAGACCGCTGACAGAGTACAAGCTAGGCGGACAAAGGCTACAAACCTCGGCAAAGGAGAAAGACCTTGGAGTGAGTATAACACCAAGCACGTCTCCGGAGGCACACATCAACCAGATAACTGCGGCAGCATATGGGCGACTGGCAAACCTAAGATTAGCGTTCCGTTACCTTAACAATGAATCGTTCAAGACACTGTATACCGTGTACGTCAGGCCCATACTAGAATATGCAGCACCAGTCTGGAACCCACACCTGGTCAAGCACGTAAAGAAACTAGAGAAAGTGCAAAGGTTTGCGACAAGGTTAGTTCCACAACTCAGGGGTCTGTCTTATGAAGAAAGATTGAGGGAAATAGGACTAACAACACTGGAGGAAAGAAGGGTCAGAGGAGACATGATAACGACATACAAAATACTGCGGGGAATTGACAAGGTAGATAGTGACAGGATGTTTCAGAGAGGGAACACAGAAACAAGGGGACACAACTGGAAGCTGAAGACTCAGATGAGTCAAAGGGATGTCAGGAAGCATTTCTTCAGCCACAGAGTAGTCAGGAAGTGGAATAGTCTAGAGAAAGATATAGTGGAGGCAGGAACCATACATAGTTTTAAGACAAGGTATGATAAAGCTCATGGAGCAGGGAGAGCAGAGACCCAGTAGCAGACAGCGAAGAGGCGGGGCCAGGAGCTGAGTCTCGACCCCTGCAACCACAATTAGGTGAATTAGGTGAGTACACACACATACATACAACAGGCCTAGTGTCTAATCGACATGTGCCTAGGACAAAATGGTAACAAAATGGTAACTAACACGTTGAGATCTGTGGGTCGATCCCCGGTACGAGTGGAAACATTGGGGCATTTCCTTAAGACACCTGCTGTCCCTTTTTACCTAGCAGTAAACCCTGGTAGGTTTAGCGCTTCCTTTAGATTATAATAATAATAATAATAATACCTAGCAGTAAGTAGGTACCTGGGTGTTAGCAGACTGGTGTGGATCGCATCCTGGCGACAAAATTCATCTCATTGCCTGAAATGCTCTGCATAACCAAGGGTTTTCTAGAGTATGTCAGTGATGTCAGTTAGGTCTGTATAAGTTGCATCGTGTACATGTAGAAATAAAGATTATTATTATTATCATTATTTTTATTAGTAGTAGTAACAATCACTGCTTACGAGACCCCTCAGAATGGTAAGGCAAGTTAAGAGGTTTTTAGGCATGACAGGCTGCTACCGCGGGTTCAGTTTCAACTACCACCCGGGAGGAGACTTAAGGATTTCCTCTCACATCGGCCTTCAGGAGCACGACAAAGTTAGTGAATTACTTAAACTAGCAATTCATTAAGAGAATGTCGAGCGTGATTTTTTTTTTTCAAACAGACGTTTAAGAAAAGAACTGGCAGACGAAGAACAGTACAGATAGGAACTAACATATCAATTGTCTGTCATAATAAAATGTACCAAGTTAAAAATAGTATATATGGAGATGACTAGAGTTGTGGAAACTTTTTTGAAGTCATGCAAGTTCCACAGGGTAAGTGAGCCGTAAGGAGCCTTAAACATACCATGGATCGGCCCTCGGTGTTTAGGAACCCACACACCCAACCAAAACACACACACACACATTCAAGTTGGCGGAGGTAACTATTATGTACATTTTAATTGATAGATTTATTTTCCTAGGAAAGCCTAGGAAAGTTTGTACAGTTAGCAACTAATATTAGGATTATTGAAGCAACGTTAGATATTAATAATGTAGCTCTAGCACCCTAATATAGGTAGTTATAGGCCTGAATAGGCAAGCATTAGGTTATGTTAGCTAGAGAGAACTGGCAGCCCACACTTGAATCTAGGCAGTGTGGTACTCACGACACGTGACCTGCATTCTTACCAGATTGGACATCAACCAGAGAACACGTGCTGTGAACAGGCAGCACCCCCCACGTGACTCAACATCTGTCCTGGGGCCCCGGAGGAGAGATCCCGAAGTACCGCGGATATCTCTCTCCATCCAGACCCCTTACAGTAAGACTAGACTTTCTTTCTCTCAGTATCTGGCCAGTTTTCTGGGGTAAACGTTAGTGAGTTATCTGTGGGTCTTAATCGGACGGACGCTTTTGTATTGGTATGTACCAGCGTCGTCTCTTAAGTTCAAGTCTGGAAGCTAGTGTTACTTACTGCATATATTGCTTAAGGGGTATCCTTTGAATCCAGGGAACTCTGAGGTGCAGGCAAGACACTAATTACCACTTCATTTGCAGATTAAGGTTATCCACTGCACATGGTGTTAGGAGGGGGTTATAGATAAGGAAGTCCAGGATACACATAGCTACTACATCAAGTAAGATAAGATAAGATTTCTTCGGATTTTTAACCCCGGAGGGTTAGCCACCCAGGATAACCCAAGAAAGTCAGTGCGTCATCGAGGACTGTCTTGTCTTATTTCCATTGGGGTCCTTAATCTTGTCCCCCAGGATGCGACCCACACCAGTCGATTAACAACCCAGGTACCTATTTGCTGCTAGGTGAACATGACAACAGGTGTAAGGAAACACGTCGAAATGTTTCCACCCGCCGGGAATCGAACCCGGGCCCTCCGTGTGTGAAGCAAGAGCTCAAGCCACCAGACCACCGGGCCACCTCTTTCAGTTTCGTGTAAGCAGTGTGGAATCCCTTTACTGCAGTTAGCTAGAAATTTGTCCCATAGCCACTTGTAAGTCTGAGAGAAGTGTCTCAGAGTGTCGGTGTCAACAGTGCTTGCTCTAAGTGCAGCTTACAAGGAGGCAGTCCCAAAACAAGTTTCTACAAGAGTGCTAGATGCTACTACTAAACCACCCTCAAGGGAGGTTCCTTAACGCTGGTGAGGGGCTCTTGATCTAGGAAATTGGATCTGTACTCCAGTTCCCTGAATTAAGCCTGAATACCTTCCATCCCCTCCCTCCCCACAGCCGTTGTATTATCCTACGGGTTTAGCGCTTCCCCATTATAATAATACTACTAGACTAAGTTTAGGATATGTTTCTCTGGCTATACGGTTTGTATACCTGGAGAGAGTTCCACGGGTCAACGCCCCTGCAGCCCGGTCTGTGACCAGGCCTCATGTTGGATCAGAGCCTGATCAACCAGGCTGTTACTGCTGGCCACACACAGTCCAACGTACAAACCACAGCCTGGCTGGTCAGATACCGACTTTAGGTGCCTGTCCAGTGCCTGCTTGAAGACAGCCAGGGGTTTGTTGGTAATTCCCCTGATGTATGCTGGGAGGGAGTTGAACAGTCTTGGGCCCATGATACGTATTGTGTTGTCTCTCAACGTGCTAGTGGCACCCCTGCTTTTCATTGTGGGGATGTTACATCGCCTGCCGAGTCTTTTGCTTTCGTAGGGAGTGACTCTCGTGTGCAAGTTTGGTACTAATCCCTCGAGAATTTTCAAAGTGTATAAAATAATGTATCTCTCCCGCCTGCATTCTAGGGAGTACATTATGATTATTATTATTATAATCAAAAGAAGCACTAACCCACAAGGGTTATACAGCTCTAGGGAGTACAGGTTTAGGAAACCTCAAGCGTTCCCAGTAATTGAGGTGGTTTATCGCAGTTATGCGTGCCGTGAAGGTTCTCTGCACATTTTCTAGGTCAGCAATTTCACCTCACCTGCCTTTTAAAGGTGCAGTTAGTGTGCAGCAATATTCCAGCCCAGATAGAACAAGCGACCTGAAAAGTGTCAACATGGGCTTGGCATCCCTGGTTTTGAAGGTTCTCATTATCCATCCTGTCATTTTTCTAGCAGATGTGATTGTTACGGTGTTATGGTCCTTGAAGGTGAGATCCTCTGACATGATCACTCCCAGGTCTTTGACATTAGTTTTTCGCTCTATTGTGTGGTTGGAATTAGTTTTGTACTCCGATGAGATTTTAATTTCCTCACATTTTCCATATTTGAGTAATTGAAATTTCTCATCATTGAACTTCATATTGTTTTCTGCAGCCCATTTAAAGATTTGGTTTATGTCTGCTTGGAGTCTTGCAGTGTCTTCAACGGTGGACACTGTCATGAAGATTCGGGTGTCATCTGCAAAGGAAGACACAGCACTGTGGCTTATATCCCTGTCTATGTCCGAGAACCATTCCATCAAAGTAAAGGGAAAATAACATAACAGTCACACACTAACAAATAGGTGAGTACACACAGACGGGCCAGGAGCTGAGTCTCGACCCCTGCAACCACAATTAGGTGAGTACACGCACACACATATACGAGTACACAAATACACACGCAAACACACACACACAAGCACTGGCCTCGGAGCCAGGAGCTGAGTCTCGACCCCTACAACCCCAAATAGGTGAGTACATACACACATATACACACACACTCACTCAGAGAGGGAGTAGAGATGCTGTGTGTGCCACTAACCACGATCTTCAACACATCCCTCGAAATTGGACAACTACCTGAGGTATGGAAGACAGCAAATGTAGTTCCCATTTTTAAGAAAGGAGACAGACACGAGGCACTAAACTATAGACCAGTGTCACTGACGTGTATAGTATGCAAAGTCATGGAGAAGATTATCAGGAGGAGAGTGGTAGAGCACCTGGAACAGAACAAGATTATAAATGACAACCAACACGGATTCATGGAAGGCAAATCCTGTGTCACAAACCTCCTAGAGTTTTATGACAAGGTAACAGAAGTAAGACACGAGAGAGAGGGGTGGGTTGACTGCATTTTCTTGGACTGCAAGAAGGCCTTCAACACAGTTCCTCACAAGAGATTAGTGCAGAAGCTAGAGGATCAGGCACGTGTAACTGGAAGGGCACTGCAATGAATCAGAGAATACCTGACAGGGAGGCAACAACGAGTCTTGGTACGAGATGAGGTATCACAATGGGCGCCTGTGACGAGCAGGGTTCCACAGGTGTCAGTCCTAAGACCAGTGCTGTTTGTCGTATATGTGAATGACATGACGGAAAGGATAGATTCAGAAGTGTCCCTGTTTGCAGATGATGTGAAGTTAATGGTCCGGTGGTCTGGTGGCTAGAGCTCTCGCTTCACACACGGAGGGCCCGGGTTCGATTCCCGGCTGGTGGAAACATTTCGACGTTGTTTCCTTACACCTGTTGTCATGTTCACCTAGCAGCAAATAGGTACCTGGGTTGTTAGTCGACTGGTGTGGGTCGCATCCTGGCTGACAAGATTAAGGACCCCAATGGAAATAAGACAGTCCTCGATGACGCACTGACTTTCTTGGGTTATCCTGGGTGGCTAACCCTCCGGGGTTAAAAATCCGAAGAAATCTTATCTTATCTTATCAGGCAGGACTCCAAAGAGACCTGGACAGGCTGGACACGTGGTCCAGCGACTGGCTACGCAACATTTAACCCAGTCAAATGCAAAGTCATGAAGATCGGGCAAATTAGATCAGTGTCCCAAGATGCGACCCACAGCAGTCGACTAACACCCAGGTACCCATTTTCCACTGATGGGTGAACATAGACAACATGTGTAAGGAAACAAGACCAATGTTTCTACCCTGGCTGGGAATCGAACCCAGACACTCGCAGTGTGAAGCGAGAGCTTTAGCCACCAGAGCTCTATTAAATCTACTGTTACTGAGAATATTCACTGCTTCGAGAATTCTAATTCTTGAATTTAATGTCTAACATAAAAAATGTACCTATACACTTAGTAGACTATAACCCAAATAATTTTCTTATTATAATGTACAATGATATATTTAATCTACATTCATCAAATATATATTTCCATCTCCAGGACTTGAGTCCTGGAGATAGAAAGTGCAGTGTCTACACTCTGAAGGAGGGGTGTTAATGTTGCAGTTTTATAACTGTAGTGTAAGCACGCCTCTGGCAAGACAGTGATGGAGTGAATGATGAAAGTTTTTCTTTTTCGGGCCGCCCTGCCTTGGTGGGAGACGGCCGATGTGTTAATAAAAAATAATTTATATATATATAATTGATGTATGCTTTATTTAAAGACAAAATACATTGACAAAAATACAATAGGGAGTAAAACAACATAGATAACTCAGAGCACCATCTCGAATACTTCGTTGCGGCAGTGGGCCGCGTGCCCAGAATGTTGCAGGCATTTTCCCTCTGGATCGCAACACTTAGTCTCTGAAAGAGGAAGCTGGCCGCCTTGTGGTCCTTTGTTTCTATGATGAGTTTTTTACCCAGCTCTTTGAGGAACTTTAGAGCACACTTGCCCCATGCTCCTATTGGGATGAAGTTTTAGCAAGGGAAAGGCCTTCATATTTACGGGTCTTCTGGGTCTCCCTGTGGCTGGCAGCTCTACCCCCTTCAGCTATGGAGTATGGCAAGTAGGTGTCTGCCAATGTGGCAGCACAGGTGTAGTCCCAGGCAATCTACTTTCCATCCTTCCAGGGTAGCATAGTGGCTCCTTCAGGACGCTTTTGACTTCCGTCAGACCTCTGCACTTGGGGTTCCCGTTGGGCTGGGCAATGGGCTGTGGCGAGGCTTCTCTTTATGATGTCGTTGACCTCCTCATGTCTGGCATACTTACCTTCTGATGTGTGATACACGAGACCATGAAGTCCGAATTGATCAGCCATCGCCCTGCCGCAAATACACCTATGTTCGGTGAGGATGGGGGCGGCTAGGCGAAGAGCAACACCAATCCGAATGGCCTGTGGGTCGAGTCGAGTGCCCAGGGAGAAATTGGGAACCACTAGAAGGAAATCTGAGTGTGGTGCCTTCACCGCTAGGAGATGAGCTTTGTCCTTTCTTGATGCGTTGGTGAGCATTGTGTTTGCGATTTTTTCCGATTGGTTTGTCCCAGTGGGACTGTTTGTGCTCTTTTGGAGGAGCTGGTGTGCTGGAGGAGTCTGCAAGAGTGTCCCACTGCATTACTGCTTCAGTGAACCTGGGGTCTTGAGCTCCTACCGCGTCTCTCAAGGTTTTGGGGACGATCTTCTTGACTAATCCACTGGAAGCTAAACACGAAGATAAAAAAGCAGGCAAAGCTACCTGGGTTGCTTTGCGCACCCCTATATCTCCCAGTCGCACTGGGAGGGTTGCCTGAGCCCATTGCCGATCCTCTAGTGACAGATTCAGTGCCCGTCGAGTGTTGGGTTGTCAAAAGAGGGTGCGCACCTCAGGAAGTGAGTTAGTTACCATTTTGTCCTAGGCACATGTCGATTAGACACTAGGCCTGAGTGTCTTGGTATGTGTGTGTGTGTACACACACACACATTATATATATATATATATATATATATATATATATATATATATATATATATATATATATATATATATATATATATATATATATTTATATTATATATATATATATATATATATTTATATATTATATATATATTATATATATATATATATATATATATATATATATATATATATATATATATATATATTATATATATTATATATATATATATATATATATATTATATATATATATATATATATATATATATTATATATATATATATATATATATATATATATATATATATATATATATATATATATATATATATATATATATAATATTTATATATATATATATATATATATATATATATATATATATATATATATATATATATATATATATATATATATATATATATATATTTTTTTTTTTGTTAGTTACCATTTTGTCCTAGGCACATGTCAATTAGACACTAGGCCTGTTGTATATATGTGTGTGTGTATATGTGTATGT
This sequence comes from Cherax destructor, assembly GCA_009830355.1. Classification (NCBI taxonomy): domain Eukaryota; kingdom Metazoa; phylum Arthropoda; class Malacostraca; order Decapoda; family Parastacidae; genus Cherax; species Cherax destructor. Next base: position 110,660 of record WNWK01004475.1, on the reverse strand, counting down.
AAGGAAACACTTCGAAATGTTTCTGCCCCACCGGGAATTGAACCGTGTGTGTGTGTGTGTGTGTGTGTGTGTGTGTGTGTGTGTAAACTTTTTTGAGTCGCTCAAGTTCCACAGGGTAAGTGAGCCGTATGGAGCCTTAATTGTACCACGGATCGGTCCTCAGAGTACATGGACCCATACACCCAACCAAACAAACACATTAGTTGGCGAAGGTAGTAAGATAGTACATATTAATTGATAGATTTATTCTCCTAGGAAGGCCTAGGTAAGTTTGTACAGTTAGTAACTAATATTAGGAATATTGAGGCAACGTTAGATATTAATAATGTAGCTCTAGCACCTTAACATAGGTAGTTTTAAGGCCTGAATAGGAACATTAGATTATGTTAGCTAACGAGAACTAGCAGCTCCACACTTGAATCTAGGTGGGAGAGCACTAGTTCCTTCTTCTTGCACAGGACATCGTGGTGTTAACAGGGTACTAAGAGCTAGAGCTCGGTCCCCCACGTGTCTTCAAAATACTTGCCTGGGAACCAAGAATCACAGAGGCTTCCCGACGTACTGTGGATATTCGTCTCTGGCCCAGGCCCCCCGCAGTAAGATAATACACTTTGCATTTCTCTTAGTAAAGCTGGCCGGCGATATTCGGAGGAAGGTGGGGTTATTTGATCTGTGGGTTATAAGCGGGCGAACGCCCACTATAAGGTAATAATTGTGGGCAATCTCCCTTAAGTATTAGTCTAGAAGCTAGTGTCACTTACTGCATATATAGCTTAGGGGATATCCTTTGAAACCAGGGAACTCTGAGGTGCAGGCAGGACACTAAAACCACTTAAATTTTGCAGATTAAGGTCCTTCCCTACACATGGTGTTTGGAGAGGGTTATAGCTTAGGGAGATTGGAAGACTAGGAGACATTTCTACTCCATCAAGTAAGTTAAACCCTTTTCCAGTAGTGCATGTAGGTGGGGAATTCTTTCTACTGCACTCAGCTAGAAATTTGTCCCATAGCCACTTGTAAGTCTGAGAGAAGCGTCTCAGTGTCGGTGTCAACAGCGCTTGCCCAAAGTGCAGCTTACAAGGAGGCAGTCCCAAGAGAAGTTTTATATATATATATATATATATATATATATATATATATATATATATATATATATATATATATATATATATATATATATATATATTGAGGAACTTTTAAATGTCGATGGAAAAGGGAGGCAGTAATTTCATGTACTGGCCAGGAGGTACAACATCGTTTAGGAGTGAAGAAGAGCAGGATGTGAGTGTGGGGGAGGTGCATGAGACATTACGTAGAATGAAAGGGGTAAAGCAGCTGGAATTGACGGAATCATGACAGAAATGTTAAAAGCAGGGGGATATAATGCTGGAGTGGTTGGTATTTTTGTTTAATAAATGTATGAAAGAGGGAAGGTACCTAGGGATTGGCAGAGAGCATGTATAGTTCCTTTATATAAAGGGAAGAGGGATAAAAGAGAGTGTAAAAATTATAGGGGAATAAGTTTACTGAGTATACCAGGTAAAGTGTATGGCTTGGTTATTATTGAAAGAATTAGAGGTAAGACAGAGAGTAGGATTGCAGATGAGCAAGGAGGCTTTAGAGTGGGTAGGGATGTGTAGATCAAGTGTTTACAGTGAAGCATATATGTGAACAGTATTTAGATAAAGGTAGAGAAGATTTTATTGCATTTATGGATTTAGAAAAGGCATATGATAGAGTGGATAGGGGAGCAATGTGGCAAATGTTGCAAGTGTATGGAATAGGTAGTAAGTTACTGAAGGCTGTAAAGAGTTTTATGAGGATAGTGAGGCTCAGGTTAGGTGTGTAGGAGAGAGGGAGATTACTTCCCGGTAAAAGTAGGTCTTAGACAGGGATGTGTAATGTCACCATGGTTGTTTAATATATTTATAGATGGGGTTGTAAAAGAAGTAAATGCTAGGGTGTTGGGGAGAGGGGTGGGATTAAATTATGGAGAATTAAATGCAAATGGGAGTTGACACAGTTACTTTTTGCTGATGATACTGTGCTTATGGGAGATTCTAAAGAAAAGTTGCAAAGGTTAGTGGACGAGTTTGGAGAGGTGTAAAGGTAGAAAGTTTAAAGTGAACATAGATAAGAGTAAGGTGATGAGGGTATCAAACGATTTAAATAAAGAAAAATTGGATATCACATTGGAGAGAGGGATTATGGAAGAAGTAAATGTTTTCAGATATTTGGGAGTTGACATGTCAGCGGATGGGTTTATGAAGGATGAGGTTAACCATAGAATTGATGAAGGAAAAAGGTGAGTGGTGCGTTGAGGTATCTGTGGAGACAAAAACGTTATCCATGGAGGCAAAGAAGGGAATGTACGAAAGTATAGTGGTACCAACACTCTTATATGGGTGTGAAGCATGGGTTGCAAATGCTGCAGCGAGGAGGAGGCTGGAGGCAGTGGAGATGTCCTGTCTAAGGGCAATGTGTGTGTAAATATTATGCAGAAAATTCGAATGTGGAAATTAGGAGAAGGTGTGGAGTTACTAAAAGTATTTGTCAGAGGGCTGAAGAGGGATTGTTGAGGTGGTTTGGTCATTTAGAGAGAATGGATCAAAGTAGAATGACTTGGAGAGCGTATAAATCTGTAGGGAAGGAAGGCTGGGTAGGGGTCGTCCTAGAAAAGGTTGGAGGGAAGGGGTAAAGGAGGTTTTGTAGGCGAGGGGCTTGGACTTCAGCAAGCATGTGTGAGCGTGTTAGATAGGAGTGAATGGAGACGAATGGTTTTTGGGACATGACGATCTGTTGGAGTGTGAGCAGGGTAACATTTTGTGAAGGGATTCAGGAAACCAGTTAATTGATTTAATTGGACTTGAGTCCTGGAAATGGGAAGTACAATGCCTGCACTTTAAAGGAGGGGTCTGAGATAGTGACAGCTGGGAGGGACTTTTCTCCGCTGTCGTATCTGAGCTCCTCTGCAAAGACAATGATTATGTATGAGTGTGGTGAAAGTGTTGAATGATGATGAAAGTATTTTCTTTTTGGGGATTTTCTTTCTTTTTGGGTCACCCTGCCTCGGTGGGAGACGGCCGACTTGTTGAAAAAAAATAATAATGAATAATATATATATATATATATATATATATATATATATATATATATATATATATAATGATTATTTCCCTTGTATTAAGTTAGGCTTAATTAAGCTTGCATGAAATGCTCAGCATAACCATGGGCTTTCTGTATGCAGTCTATTGTTCAATCTTTTATGTATAAACTTTTTATCGCGTGGAAATAAACTTTGACTTTAATGTCAATGTAAATAACTGTAAAGATTTTACCTTACCCCTAGTATATCTCCTTTCATTATAACTATTTACCTGTTTTTAACTTATAAATATAAATAGTAATACTTATCACAAAGACTCCAGTGGAAATAAGTCACTGTCTGACTTTTTTGGGTTATCCTAGGTAATCTACACATATACAAATTGATGCTATAATTGCTGATTTATGTAACTGTATTTGTGTATCCCAGAATAAACATTACATACTTACTGACTTAAATTGTGAAGCAGAGGTGGACACTGTGAGCTGTCAGTTGCCCTTACAAACCCAACAAGAGGAAGAAGATAGTGAAGACTGTCACAACAACATGGACTCTCATCCAAGCTTAGTGATTGTGAACATACATAATAAAAATGTAACTGATGTTGTCAAAGGTGAGCCCACTGACCTGGTGATAAACTAAAAATATTTTTTTTTATGATGCCGTAGATGCTTTCCCTGACATGGGGCTTTTTGTACACTAACAAAAAAGTAGTTTATTTTAATAGTATACTCTACAGTACGCCACTTTACAGAAAGTTGTTTGTATTATTTTGTTTTAAGGTTACACAAGTTTATTAACTTGAAGTTTAACCCAGGATAACCCAATAAAACTGTTGTTAAAACCCGGGTCTTCCACAACCAGCTCTCCTTGCCCTATATCACTCGCTCATTTACCCCTACCTAACCTATGGAATCTGCGCATGGGGCTCAACATCAATAACTCATCTCAGACCATTAATAACACCTTTGATATACCTTTGAAGAGTTTCGAGAGTATCTACTCTCTGAGCCCGGCCATGGGCCAGGCTCGTCTGGTGCTTGCCTGGTCAACCAGGCTGTTGCTGCTGGAGGCCCGCTGCCCCACATATCCATCACAGCCTGGTTGATCTGGCACCTGGTGAAGATATTTGTCCAGTTTCCTCTTGAAGGCTTCTACACTGGTTCCAGCCGTGTTTCGGATATCTTCTGGTAAGATGTTGAATAGTCTGGGACCCCGGATGTTAATACAGTGCTCCCGTATTGTCCCCACCGCACCCCTGCTCCTCACTGGGTTTATTTTACACTTTCTCCCATATCTCTCACTCCAGTATGTTGTTATGGCAGTGTGCAGATTTGGGACACAACAAAAGGCAGCAGTTAGAATGATAACAAATTCACACTCCAGACAACATACTCCACCAATATTCAAAAATCTAAACTTACTCACCATACAAGACATCCATACTTTTTACTGTGCCTAATACATACATAGAACACTCTATGAACATATTAACCCACCACTTAAACTTCTCCTTACCAACTTTAACAGAACACATGACCATAACACTAGACATAGATCTCTCCTCGATGTTCCCCGTGTCCATCTAACACTATGCAAAAACTCAATGCATATAAAAGGCACGAAAATTTGGAATTCATTACCTGTGATTGCCAAAGAAACCCTGCCTGTACCCCAATTCAAAACGATGCTAAAAAACCACCTTCTCACCCAAACTTAGGTGCACAATATCAGACATTCCCAACAAAGTTGATTAATCACTAAAATGTAAAAACCTGTTATAAATAATGCATATTGAGCTAACTGTTTCTATAACATTAACAAAAAATAATTCACTCTCTTGTACTCTGTGTAACTTATATAATGACCATATAAACTGTAATTGCAATGCAACTAATTGTTTTAAATTGTTTGATCTCATTCAATTAATTGCAATGCAACAATTAATAAATTATTATGTTCAACTTATGTTCAAATTTTACAACTTACTTACACAATTATACCTATTTTTTACCATGTAGTATACAATTAATTAATCTTAAGAATGCCCACAATGCACAGCATATTAGGGGCTTTTGGCATGTACACCTCATTTATACCTAACTATGTATCATGTCTAAATAACAACATTGTATCATGTCTAAATAAACTATTATTATTATTGGGGTCCTTTAAGGGGCACGTCAGTTCCCCTGTTTTCTAATGTTATTTTTCCACTATAATCTACCTTGTCCATAATTACTATCGTATTTGCATTGTCTGCTTTCGTAAGGTGAAGTCCAGGATCTTTCCTTAATTCATGGTATAACATAACAGATCTTTGAGGACAATTGTGTTGGAGAGGTCTGAGCGAAACTCAGCTTTGCTGAACTTTAAGTTATACCATGAATTAAGGAAAGATCCTAGACTTCACCTTACGAAATCAGACAAAGCAAATGCGATAGTAATTATGGACAAGGTAGATTATAGGGGAAAAATAAACATGATATTAGGAGACAGAAAAACTCACATGTCTCTTAATCCTGTCCCCCAGGATGTGACCTATCAATAAGTAGGTACTGGTGTGAGTGAGTTGCATCCTGGAGGACAAAATCAAAGGACCCCAATGGAAATAAGATAGACAGTCCTCAGTGACACTGACTTTCTTGGGTTATCTTGGTTGGCTAACCTTTCCCCAGGTTAAAAATCCGAACAAATTTGATCTTAATTATCATACCTAGTAACGTGTGTTAATGTCCTAGGATAACCCAAAAAAGTAAGAGAAAGTGACTTCCGTTGGGGTCCTTGACCTACTTACTGTTAGGTGAATAGCAACAGGTGGAGGTATATAGTATAAAATACTGACACGATGGTAAAAGAGACACAAATGTAGTGTTACATGTCTGTTATTGACATTTTGCCAGTTCATTGCACTTTAACTGTTTGCTCTTGATAAAGTAGTATAGTGAATGGGTGAAACATCAATCAAGGATCATGTGGTGTTTCATTTCTCACTTTAACCAGGAGCAACAGGTGTAAATATATGTCTAAATGTTTTCACTCATCCTGGGATCAAACCCTAGTCCCTCAGTATGTGAGCTGAGCCATGAGCACTTGTGACATTGTTTTACAAATGTCATAATTTACTTGGAAGAGCTGCTAGTTATGCAGTGAAGGACAGATGATTCAGCCTAAGACATTTCAACCAGATATTTACCTCGTGAGAGATTTCTTGATGCCAGTAAGAAGCTCTTTATGCAAGGTATTGGACCGGAATTTCACTTTCTTGATCAAACCTGAATATCTCCCATTTTCCCAGGTACTGTATGACCCTTACAGATTGAAAGATTTCCCTAAATATAATAATAAAGTCGATATTTACTTTGTTCCAGTAATAGAACTTGGGTAATATTCTATACTATAACATCATAGAGAAAATAGTTACTTGCTGTGAAAATTCTTTTTACACTATTATGTTAATTCTCTAATATTAATTGGAGTTTTGAAATGGAGAGTTATAATTTAGGCAAATAAAAAGTTTTTTTATAACTAAACTTAATGTAACCCAACCTAACTTAACTTAACCTACCTCTAGACCAGGAGTTAAATTCTTTGGTTACTTAAATTTGGATATACAGTGGTCCCTCGGTTTTCGTGTTTAATCCGTTCCTGAGGGATGCACTAAAACTGAAACACGAAAACTGAAACCATTTTCCCCATAAGAAATAATGGAAATTTAATTTATCCGTTTCAGAAACCCAGAAGTTTGGAAAAAAAAATTTGGGGGGCCTTAAAGATAGATTTACATGCACAAATGAATGAAATGAATGTGGCACTTACCCTTACTGAAGACTGATGTTGCTGGATGGAAGAGAGGGAGGAGGGGAAAGGGAAGAGACCCTAATTTTTGGAAGGGGAATCCCCCTCCATAAGGACTCTAGGTACCAAGTCCTCATCTGGGGTCACTTCCCTTCTTTGTCTTTTAATCCCACTAGGACCAGCTTGAGAGTCACTGCACACCTGTGGCACTAAATATCTCTCCAGAGAGCTCTGTGTCTGGCGGCTCTTTAAAATGTCCCTAAAATGGGACATGGCATTGTCATTGTAAAAGTAGCCAGCACGGATTGCAACATCTTTCTCAGGGTGATGTTCCTCCACAAATGATTGCACCCTACTCCACATTGCACAAATCTCCTTAATCTCTGAAGAGGCACCTTACATCTCTCTTCCTCCAGTGAAGCAATTTCCTGAGTTGTCGTTTGATGTTGCAGCTCAAGCTCTTGCAGCTCTTCAGTGGTTAGATCTTCATTGTGGTCCTCCACCAACTCTTCCACATCTTCGCCACTCACATTCAACCCCATGCAATTCCCCAATGCCACAATACTTTCCACAACTTCCATAGGCTTCTCAGGGTCAGCCCCAAACCCTTCAAAATCCCTCTCTGGGACACAATCTGGCCACAACTTTCTCCAAGCAGAGTTCATCATCCTGGAAGTCACTCCCTGCCAAGCTTTATCTATAAGGCCTATGCAATGGAAGATATCGAAGTGATCCTTCCAGAACTCTTTTAGGGTCAATTTAGTGTCATTGGTCACATCAAAGTGCCTTTGAAACATTGCTTTGGTGTACAGTTTGTTTAAGTTTGCAATGACCTGCTGGTCCATGGGCTGGATGAGAGGAGTGGTGTTAGGAGGCAAGAACTTCACTGTTACAAATTTGAAATCCTTAGACATTTGGTCTTCCAAGTCTTGAGGATGACCAGGAGCATTGTCCATTACCAGGAGGCACTTAAGTGGCAATTTATTGTCCAATAGATATTTCTTCACACTGGGGCCAAACACTTGATTAAACCATTCCAGGAAAATTTCCCTAGTGACCCATGCCTTACTTAGCATTAGACTTCCAAAACACACACAATTTACTCTTGTCAACACTGTAGTTCTTGAACACTCTGAGATTTTCAGAGTGATACACCAGTAAAGGCTTCACTTTGAAATCCCCACTAGCGTTACCACACAAAATTAGAGTTAGCCTGTCTTTCATAGGCTTGTGTCCTCGCATTGTCTTTTCCTCCTGCGTGATGTAGGTCCTCCTTGGCATTTTCTTCCAAAAGAGGCCTGTTTCGTCACAATTAAACACTTGTTGGGGTTTGAAATTTTCAGCCTCTACATATTTTTTAAAGTCGCGCACAAATTTTTCAGCCCCATGTTTATCTGAATTGGCACCCTCACCATGCCTTACAACACTGTGTATGCCAGTTCGCTTCTTAAATTTTTCAAACCAGCCTTTGCTGGCCTTAAATTCATCAACATCAACATCACTGGTTCCAGGCATTTTCTTGACAAGATCGGTATGCAACTGCCTTGCTTTTTCACGTATGATGGATTGCACAACACTATCACCCGCTAGCAGTTTTTGGTTTATCCACAGCAACAACAATTTCTCCATATTTTCTATTGTTTGTGATCTCTGTTTCGTTATTGTATTCACCCCTTTCGCAACATTAGCTTCAGTGATTGCTTTTCTCTTATACACAATGGAACCGATGGTTGTTGGGGCTTTCTCGTATATCCTGGCGAGCTCGGCAATACATACACCACTATCATATTTTTCTATTATTTCTTTCTTCAGTTCTATGGTGTTCCTCACTTTCTTTACCAAAGAAGTGGCACTAGGAGCTTTCTTTGGGCCATGGTAGCTTATTTAGTAGTCACACACAATAATAAAGGCCCAAAAACAATGAATTGTTAATAAATGTTTTGTATAAACTCCTGGGGTGATGTTCACTCAAGCGTAAACAATGCTAGACTGCATGACAATGTGCGTGGGAGGTGCGTGGGTGGTGGCCTACGGCCTTTGTATGTGCGTGGCACTGGTGGACAGGTTCCGGACCAAGCACGAAAACGGAGGGAATCACACGAAAAGAGGTCAATTTTCCACGAAAAAACTGCATGAAAACTGAAACACACGAAAACAGAGATACACGAAAATGGAGGGACCACTGTATTAGGTTTGGTTATAAAAAAATAAGATATTTTCCCATTTGCATGAAATATAACTAGTTCTACATTCACAACCCACTTAGCATTACCTGGAGTATACCTGGAGAGGGTTTCGGGGGTCAATGCCCTCGCGGCCTGGTCTGTGACCAGGCCTCATGGTGGATCAGGGCCTGATCAACCTGGCTGTTACTGTTGGCTGCACGCAATCCGACTTATGAACCACAGCTCGGCTGGTCAGGTACTGACTTTAGGTGCCTGTCCAGTGCTTTCTTGAAGACAGCCAGTGGTCTATTGGTAATCCCCCTTATGTATGCGGGGAGGTAGTTGAACAGTCTTAGGCCCCTAACACTTATTGTGTTTCTTATCATGCTAGTGGCACCCCTGCTTTTCATTGCGGGGATGTTGCATCATCTGCCGAGTCTTTTGCTTTCATAAGGAGTGATTTTCGTGTGCAAGTTTGGTACTAATCCCTCCAGGATTTTCCAAGTGTATATAATCATGCCTGAGTTCTAGGGGGTAAAGGTTGAGAAACTTCAAGCGTTCCCAGTAATTTAGGTGTTTTATCGCAGTTATGTGTGCTGTGGAGGTTCTCTGTACATTTTCTAGGTCAGCAATTTCACCTGCCCTGAAAGGTGCTGTTAGTGTGCAGCAATATTCCAGCCTAGATAGAACAAGCGACCTGAAGAGCGTCATCATAGGCTAGGCATCCCTAGTTTTGAAGGTTCTCATTTTCCATCCTGTCATTTTTCTAGCAGATGTGATTGATACACTGTTATGGTCTTTGAAGGTGAGATCCTCTGACATGATCACTCCCAGGTCTTTTACATTAGTTTTTTGCTCTATTGTGTGGTTGGATTTTGTTTTATTATCCGATATAGTTTAATTTCCTCACGTTTTCCATATCGGAGCATTTTAGAATTGACATAGTAAAAAACTTTTGGGTTTAAAATAAATATGAACAAAATAAATTCTACCAAGTATTTTGGGAAGGCGGGCATTTTGACCAGGTTAGGATGCTAATTAAGTCAGCACTTGGGTTTCCCAAACTGTGCTCCTTAGAATAAATACAAGATAGATAGATAGATCATAATCTACACCTGTAAGATTCTGGAGAGATTGGTCCCATACTTGCATGCAAAATCTTTACTGGTACATACTAAAACAAGAGGCTTGGCAGACAGTGCAATATACCTCCAGTGAAAAGCAGAGGATCGATAAATACAGTGAGAGAGAACTCAGTAAGTGCAAAGGGACCATGACTGTTCAACACTCTTCCTTCATGCATAAGAGAAATTACCTTTATAATATGTAAACCACACATTGTAATCTTTACATAAAAATAAAAATCTGAATCTGAACTAACCTCTAGCTGCCTTCAAAGAGGAACACAATAAATTCCTCAAATCAGTTCCTGATTAGCCAGGCTGTGGTGCACACCTTGAACTGCAGGCAGCAGGCTCATAGCCTAATTCATCAAGTTAGCAACCAGGGGGCCTGCTCTAAGATGTGGCCACAGGGGTGGTGACCTCCAGAACTGACTACAGGTAACTTAGAGTTATGGATGCTGATTGGATTAACCATTTCTCTGTCTCTCACCCACTTCTACATAATTGGGGCCAGTGTCACTTACATAGTTCTACACGTAAATCAGCACCCTCAGATATACCGTGAGCGGCTAATTTTGGCTTAGACATGAGAGAATGGGTCTGTGCAGTGGGTATGTGCAGTATAAAAAAAGTTATCCCACATTGTGCATTATGAGAATACCTAAACTCTGACCTTGTGGTTGGGTTAAAATATCAACTTTTGAGAGTTTTCTAGGGTGGTTTTCATGGTTTTATTGGCAGTTTCTTGGTGCCAGTTGATAGACCAGAAAATGTACTAGTGAAAGAGAAATTTTGCTTGGTTTAAGACCAGAAGTGGCTTGAAACACGTGTCAAATTGGCAGAAAAGATGTGTTTTGGGCGATTTTTTCCTTGGGAATGGTAGGTGTCCCGCCATCCCCAGCTTGTTTTTTGTTTTTTCCTTGGTCTGTTTCAATTATTGGGGGAACCTAAACCATGACCAATCATTCTTGGTTATGGCTCATTAACCAAGAAATGGGGATAAATATCGTTTTTTTTTTTTTTTGTGATCATAATGGATTCAAAATAAAGAGCAAGTGTTATATAGGAGAGGCCTGGGGACATAAAACAATTAAAATTGATTTTTTTTTATTTATGAGCCATGCAAATGTTACAGATACATTCCATTTAACAGGATTTTATAATTTGATACTGTACTTAAATTTTGACAGTTTATGATTTAAGTCCTAGGTTGGGGAACTGGGGTAAATTACCCCAAATGAAGTAAAAATGAAATCTTGGGGGGTAATGAAGGCTCAATAAATTATTTTATTTTTATTAACACATTGGCCAATTCCCACCAAGACAGGGTGGCCCGAAAAAGAAAAACTTTAATCATCATTCACTCCATCACTGTCTTGCCAGAGGTGTGCTTACACTACAGTTATAAAACTGCAACATTAACACCCTCCTTCAGAGTGCAGACACTGTGCTTCCCATCTCCAGGACTCAAGTCCGGCCTGCCGGTTTCCCTGAATCCCTTCATAAATGTTACTTCTCACACTCCAACAGCATGTCAAATATTAAAAACCATTTGTCTCCATTCACTCCTATCAAATGCGCTCACGAATGGTTGTTGGAGGTCCAAGCCCCTTGCACACAAAACCTCCCTTACCCCCTTCCTCCAACCTTTTTTAGGCCGACCCCTACCCCGCCTTCCCTCCACTACAGATTTATACATTCTCGAAGTCATTCTATTTTGTTCCTTCCTCTCTACATGTCCGAACCACCTCAACAACCCCTCCTCAGCTCTCTGGTAATCTCGCACCTCCTCCTAATTTCCAAACTACGAATTCTCTGCATAATATTCACACCATGCATTGCACTCAGACATGACATCTCCACTGCCTCCAGCCTTCTCCTTGTTGCAACATTCACCACCCATGCTTCACACCCATATAAGAATGTTGGTATAACTATACTGTACTCTCATACATTGCTCTCTTTGCTTCCATGTACAAAGTTTTTTGTCTCCACAGACTCCTAAGTGCACCACTCACCCTTTTCCCCTCATCAATTCTATGATTCACCTCATCCTTCATAGACCCATCTGCTGACACGTCCACTCCTAAATATCTGAATACATTCACCTCCTCCATACTCTCTCCCTCCAATCTGATATCCAATATTTCATCACCTAATCTTTCTGTTATCCTCACCACCTTACTCTTTCCTATACAGTGGACCCCTGGATTACGTACTGCTTTTACATACCCTAAAAAACTCATCAACCAACCTCTGCAACTTCTCTTCAGAATATCCCAAAAGCACAGTGTCATCAGCAAAGAGCAACTGTGACAACTCCCACTTTGTGTTAGATTCTTTATCTTTTAACCCCACACCTCTTGCTGAGACCTGCACATTCACTTCTTGTGATAGATTCTTTATCTTTTAACCCCACACCTCTTGCTGAGACCTGCACATTCACTTCTCTTACAACCCCATCTATAAATACAGTGGTACCCCGGTTTATGATGGTCTCCAAACTCGCCCTTTTATGTAAGTTTATTTTTTTAAATGCTTTTGTAAGCGTATTTTTGGGGGTCTAAAAGGACTAGTCTATTTTACATTATTCCTTATGGGGATAAATTTGTTTGGTAATGGCACTTGAACAGCATTCTGGAACAAAAAAATATCGTTAACTGGGGTACCACTGTATATTGAACAACCACGGTGACATCACACATCCTTATCTAAGGCCTACTTTTACTGGGAAATAATCTCCCTCTCTCCTACATACACTAACCTGAGCTTCACTATCCTCGTAAAAACTCTTCGCTGCTCTCAGTAACCTACCTCCTATTCCATACACCTGCAACATCTGCCACATTGTCCCCTATCCACCCTGTCATACGCCATTTCCAAATCCATAAATGCCACAAAAACCTCTTTACCCTTATGTAAATACTGTTCACCTGTATGTTTCACTGTAAACACTTGGTCTACACACCCTCTACCTTTCCTAAAGCCTCCTATCCTACTCTCCGTCTTACTCTTAATTCTTTCAATAATAACTACCATACAATTTACCAGGTACTATACTCAACAGACTTATTCCCCTATAATTTTTGCACTCTCTTTTGTCCCCTTTGCCTTTATACAAAGAAACTATGCACCCAGTGAGGAGCAGGGGTGTGGTGGGGACAATACGGGAGCACTGTATTAACATCCGGGGTCCCAGACTATTCAACATCTTACCAGAAGATATCCGAAACACGGCTGGAACCAGTGTAGAAGCCTTCAAGAGGAAACTGGACAAATATCTTCACCAGGTGCCAGATCAACCAGGCTGTGATGGATATGTGGGGCAGCGGGCCTCCAGCAGCAACAGCCTGGTTGACCAGGCAAGCACCAGACGAGCCTGGCCCATGGCCGGGCTCAGAGAGTAGATACTCTCGAAACTCTTCAAAGGTATGCTCTCTGCAAATCCCTAGGTACCTTACCCTCTTCCATACATTTATTAAATAAAAGCACCAACCACTCCAAAACTATATCCCCACCTGCTTTTAACATTTCTATTTTTATCCCATCAATCCCAGCTGCCTTACCACCTTTCATTCTACCCACTGTCTCACGAACTTACCCCACACTCACAACTAGCTCTTCCGCACTCGTACAAGATGCTATTTCTCCTTGCCCTATACACAAAATCACAGCTTCCCTATCTTCATCAACATTTAACAATTCCTCAAAATATTTCTTCCATCTTCCCGATACCTCTAACTCTCCATTTAATAACTCTCCTCTCCTATTTTTACTCAATAAATATATAATTAAAATTGCACAAAAATTTATTACTATTTAATAACTGAGACGAATTATGAAAGTTATATTTTTTCAAACAAATAATTTTTAGTTTCTTTAGGTTTCTACAAAACCTGAAGTGAAAATGTTTCAGTGAAATTCTTTAGTGCTCTAATGAGATTTTTATTAAATTTGTCTGTTACTATTTTTTATTCCATGCAGTTTATGAGGAACCTGTGTGCCACAGTGCTACAGGCCTCAATAACACTGTCCCAATAAATGTCACAATAGAATACAGGTGAGGTGGCCAGGTAGAGACATTGGAAGAAACTTGGTTAGTTAATGAATGTATTTTCCATACAAATGGATTCAATAAACTATTTTGAATTTGAATGCTCCTTGTGCTTTCTGGATTCTGTGGACTTTTAAGTCTAGTGGTTATTTTTGCTGTACACAAATTTGTTTTGGGGTAATACCCAAAAGAGTTTGCCGACCTCTAATTTAAGCCTCTGAGTATCAGTACAACTTGAGTAATTCACAAGTACTACAGTGAAATTATGAAATGGTCAGTTACAAATAAATTATATTGAATTTACATTAACATTGGTTCTGTAACCTGCATTTTATGGAGTTGTTGAACTGAGGTGGTGAAAGCAAGGCATGAGAATTTACAGACAGTTAATGGATATCACTAGAACTAGAGTCCTGCAACAACTGGTCAACTGGTTAGTAGACAACAATCTCTAAAGCTCAGGATTTTAATGTCCAGTGTAATGGGGAACCCATCACTTCAGTTTCTTCTGTGAAATATCTGGGGAATTGCCTATGACCCCAGTATAATAATAATAATAATAATAATAATAATAATAATAATAATAATAATAATAATAATAATACTACTTTATTGAGACATGGTACAATAATACATGGTAGACAAGAAATATAGTTAGTAATGAGATGTACATGCCAAAAGCCCCTAATATGCTGTGCATTGCGGGCATTCTTAGGTCTACTTAATTCTAGACTACATGGTAAAAAGTTATGGTTGATAATTTATAAAATAAGTATAATTGCATATCTAAGTTATAAAGTTTGAATATAAGTTGAACATATCAATTAATTGTAGCAATGCAACTAATTGAATGAGATAACAATTTAAAACAATTAGTTGCATTGCAGTACAGTTTACGTGGTCATTATAATGTAAATGTTATGGAAATAGTTAGCTTAGTATGTATTATTCATAACAGGTTTTTACATTTAAGTGATTAGTCAGGTTTTTATATTAAGTGATTATTCTACTTTGTTGGGAATGTTTGATATTGAGCATTTAGCTTTGGGTGAGGTGGTTTTTTAGCATCGTTTTGAATTGGGGTACAGGCAGGGTTTCTTTGGCAATGACAGGTAATGAATTCCAAATTTTCGTGCCTTTTATATGCATTGAGTTTTTACATAGTGTTAGATGGACACGGGGAACATCGAGAAGTGATCTGTGTCTAGTGTTATGGTCATGTGTCCTGTTAAAATTGGCAAGGAGAAGTTTGAGTGGTGGGTTAATATTTGCATAGAGTGTTCTATGTATGTAATAGGCACAGTAAAAAGTATGGATGTCTTGTATGGTGAGTAAGTTTAGGTTTTTGAATATTGGTGGAGTATGTTGTCTGGAGTGTGAATTTGTTATCATTCTAACTGCTGCCTTTTGTTGTGTTATTAGTGGTCTGAGATGAGTTATTGATGTAGAGCCCCATGCGCAGATTCCATAGGTGAGGTAGGGGTAAATAAGTGAGTGATATAAGGTAAGGAGAGCTGGTTGTGGAACATAGTACCGTATCTTGGATAGTATTCCCACGGTCTTTGAGACTTTCTTGGAAATTTGTTGTATATGTGTCTGAAATTTGAGGCCACTGTCAAGATGGATTCCTAAGAATTTTCCCTCTGTGAGTTTTGTGATAGGGGAACCGTTTATCATTATGTTAAGTGGTGTGTTTGTAGCTCTGTTCCCAAACTGGATAAAAAATGTTTTATCAATATTGAGAGTAAGTTTGTTGGTCATCATCCAGGTAGATATTTTCTGCAATTCAGTATTTGCAGTGTTGGCTAGTACAGTCATCCCTCGGTTTTCGATTTTAATCCGTTCCAGATGGATCGGCTAAAACCAAAATCGGCGAAAACCAAAACTATTTTCCCCTTAAGAAATAATGGAAATTCAATTAATCCGTTCCAGAAACCCAGAAGTTTGGAAAAAAAATTGTTGGGGGGTCTTAAAGATAGATTTACATGCACAAATGAATGAACTGAATGTGGCACTTACCTTTATTGAAGACTGATGTTGCTGGATGAGAGAGAGGAAGATGGGAGAGGGAAGAGACCCTAATTTTTTGGAAGGAAATCCCCTCCATAAGGACTCTAGGTACCAAGTCCTTATCCGGGGTCACTTCCTGCATGCCTGCTACCTCCTCCCTGCCTGCTACCTCCCTCCCTGCCTGCTACACTCCCTCCCTGCCTGCTACACTCCCTCCCTGCCTGCTACACTCCCTCCCTGCCTGCTCACCACTCCCTCCCTGCTACACTCCCTGCATACATGCTACACTCCCTGCATCATGCTACACTCCCTGCATACCTGTTACACTCCCTGCATACATGCTACACTCCCTGCATACATGCTACACTCCCTGCATACCTGCTACACTCCCTGCATCATGCTACACTCCCTGCATACATGCTACACTCCCTGCATACCTGCTACACTCCCTGCATACCTGCTACACTCCCTGCATCATGCTACACTCCCTGCATACCTGCTACACTCCCTGCATACCTGCTACACTCCCTGCATGCATGCTACCTCCCTGCATCATGCTACACTCCCTGCATACCTCTACACTCCCTGCATACCTGTTACACTCCCTGCATACATGCTACACTCCCTGCATACCTGTTACACTCCCTGCATACATGCTACACTCCCTGCATACTGTACACTCCCTGCATACATGCTACACTCCCTGCATACACTGCTACACTCCCTGCATACTGCTACACTCCCTGCATACCTGCTACACTCCCTGCATGCATGCTACACTCCTGCATGCCTGCTACACTCCCTGCATTCATGCTACACTCCTTGCATGCCCGCACACTCCTGCATGCTTCTACACTTTAAACTCATCGTGTTTCTCACTTTCACTTCATATTTTTCTATTATTTCTTCATTTCTTTACAGTGCTACTTTCTTCCAGAAGTGGCACTAGGGGCTTTCTTTGGGCCCATGGTAGCTTATTTAGTAGTCATACACAATAATCAAGGCCCAAAAACAATGAATTGTTAATAAATGTTTTGTATAAACTCCTGGGGTGATGTTCACTCAAGCGTAAACAATGCTAGACTGCGTGACAATGTGCGTGGGTGGCGGGCCTACGGCCTTTGTATGTGCGCGACACTGGTGGACAGGTCCCATACGGTCGGCGAAAACTAAAACAATCGGCGAAAACTAAGACAAAATTTCCCTGAAAAAAGTCGGCGAAAACCAAAATCGGTGAAAACTGGGACAAGCGAAAACCAAGGGATGACTGTATGTCTGGGCTTGGGTGCAGATAACGTATGTAGTGTCATCTGCAAAAGTATGGGTTTGAGTAGTTGAGATGCATTTGGTAGGTCGTTAATGTAAATGAGAAAGAGTAGTGGGCCAAGAACACTTCCCTGTGGGACACCTACGGTAATAGTTTGCGCGGTGGAGCTAGCTCCGTTTGTGTACACATATTGGTTTCTGTTGCTAAGGTATGATTTTAGGTAGTTGAGGAGTGTCCTCTTATACCATAGTGTGATAATTTTAGGTGTAACAGATCATGGTCCACTGTATCAAAAGCTTTACGTAAATCAATGAAGATTCCCACTGGGATTTCTTTTTTCTCAAGGGCAGTGTAAATTATTTCTAACATGTGTATAATGGCATCATTTGTATTTTTATTAGGCCTGAATCCAAATTGACAGTGGTTGAGTACTTTGTTGGAGGTGAGGTAGGAATATATTTGTCTATGAATTAATTTTTCAAAGATTTTGGAGAGAAGGGTAAGTTAGATATCGGCCTGTAGTTATTCAGGTCTGTTTGATCTCCTCCTTTATGTATTGGGGTGACCCTCGCTATTTTGAGTATTGATGGAAAGGTAGAGGATTCAATGGATTTGTTAAAGAGTGTTGCAATAATTGGTGAGAGAACTTGAGAGGCTTTTTTGTATATAAAAGGTGGTAAGTTATTTAGGTCACCTGCTTTGTTTTTTAATGTGTTGATTATAAGTATGTCAAGAGAATTGATAGTAAACAATATACAGTGGACCCCTGAGTAACGAACAAAATTCATTCCAGAAGCCTGCTCAAGTGCCATTACCAATCAATTTACTCCCTTAAGAAATAATGTCAAGTAGGTTAGTCCATTTCAGACCCCCAAAAATACACTTACAAAAACACTTACAATATTATACTTACATACTTGTACGATTTCCGGGGTGTTCATTACTCGGGGGTCCACTGTAGTAAAAACAAGCAACTGCCAGGCTAAAGTTCCTCTATAGATAGCACAGTGTCTACCTACTAAGGCTAGCCGGACCCTATGTCTAGCTCTTATACAATGCCATATAGTTTACTCTTGCTCTTCATGGTACTTTTCTGTAACGGAAAAAAAAAAGAAAGATAGGCTACAAATCACCCAGAACAAAATGGTGAGATTCATCCTGGGACTGGGTCCAAGAGAGCATGTAGGACAGGATGAATTACTACAATTGGATATGCTAAAGTTGCTCACAAGCAGTGTCTAGAATATATTGTTGCAAAGTTTGTCAAGGTTGGGAACTAAAACCAGTACATACTGTGGTCCCTCGGTTTTTGCCGAAAATTCGTTCCAGAAGCCTGCTCAAGTGCCATTACCGAACGAATTTACTTCCTTAAGAAATAATGTCACGTAGGTTAGTCTATTTCAGACCCCCAAAAATACACTTCCACAAGCACTTACAATATTATACTTAGAGGTATCGGGAAGATGGAGAGAATATTTTGAGGAGTTGTTAAATGTTGATGAAGACAGGGAAGCTATGATTTCGTGTGTAGGGCAAGGAGGAATAACATCTTGTAGGAGTGTGGAAGAGCCAGTTGTGGGTGTAGGGGAAGTTCCTGAGGCAGTGGGTAGAATGAAAGGGGGTAAGGCAGCTGGGATTGATGGGATAAAGATAGAAATGTTAAAAGCAGGTGGGGATATAGTTTTGGAGTGGTTGGTGCTATTATTTAATAAATGTATGGAAGAGGGTAAGGTACCTAGGGATTGGCAGAGAGCGTGTATTGTTCCTTTGTATAAAGGCAAAGGGGACAAAAGAGAGTGCAAAAATTATAGGGGAATAAGTCTGTTGAGTGTACCTGGTAAAGTGTATGGTAGAGTTATTATTGAAAGAATTAAGAGTAAGACAGAAAGCAGGATAGCAGATGAACAAGGGGGCTTTAGGAAAGGTAGGGGGTGTGTAGACCAAGTGTTTACAGTGATACATATAGGTGAACAGTATTTGGATAAGGGTAAAGATGTTTTTGTGGCATTTATGGATTTGGAAAAGGCGTATGATAGGGTAGATAGGGGGGCAATGTGGCAGATGTTGCAGGTGTATGGAATAGGAGGAAGGTTACTGAAAGCAGTGAAGAGTTTTTATGAGGATAGTGAGGCTCAGGTTAGAGTGTGTAGGAGGAAAGGGGACTACTTCCCAGTAAAAGTGGGCCTTAGACAAGGATGTGTGATGTCACCGTGGTTGTTCAATATACAGTGGTACCTCGACTTACGATATTTTTTCATTCCAAAATGCTGTTCAAGTGCCATTACCAAACGAATTTATCTCCTTAAGAAATGTTGTAAAATAGACTAGTCCTTTTAGACCCCCAAAATTACACTTACAAAAGCATTTAAAAAAATAAACTTACATAAAAGGGTGAGTTTGGGGACCATCGTAAGTCGAGTACCACTGTATTTATAGATGGGGTTGTAAGAGAAGTGAATGTGAGGGTCTTGGCAAGAGGTGTTGGGCTAAAAGATAAAGAAGCAAATACAAAGTGGGAGTTGTCACAGTTGCTTTTTGCCGATGACACTGTGCTTTTGGGAGATTCTGAAGAGAAGTTGCAGAGGTTGGTGGATGAATTTGGTAGGGTGTGTAAAAGAAGAAAATTGAAAGTGAATATAGGAAAGAGTAAGGTGATGAGGATAACAAAAAGAATAGGTGACGAAAGATTGGATATCAGATTGGAGGAGAGAGTATGGAGGAGGTGAATGTATTCAGATATTTGGGAGTGGACATGTCGGCGGATGGGTCTATGAAGGATGAGGTGAATCATAGAATTGATGAGGGAAAAGGGTGAGTGGAGCACTTGAGTCTGTGGAGACAAAGAACCTTGTCCATGGAAGTAAAGAGGGAATGTATGAGAGTATAGTTATACCAACGCTCTTATATGGGTGTGAAGCATGGGTGATGAATGTTGCAACGAGGAAGGCTGGAGGCAGTGGAGATGTCATGTCTGAGGTCAATGTGTGGTGTGAATATAATGCAGAGAATCGGAGTTTGGAAATTAGGAGGAGGTGCGGGATTACCAAAGCGATTGTCCAGAGAGCTGAGGAGGGGTTGTTAAGGTGGTTTGGACATGTAGAGAGAATGGAGCGAGACAGAGTGACTTCGAGTGTATAAATCTGTAGGGAGGAAGGCGGGGTGGGTCGGCCTAGGAAAGGTTGGAGGAGGGTAAAGGAAGTTTGTGTGCGAGGGCTTGGACTTCCAGCAAGCATGTGAGCGTATTTGATAGGAGTGAATGGAGGCATATGGTTTTTAATACTTGACGTGCTGTTGGAGTGTGAGCAAAGTAGCATTTATGAAGGGATTCAGGGAAACCGACAGGCGGACTTGAGTTCTGGAGATGGGAAGTACAGTGCCGGCACTCTGAAGGAGGGGTGTTAATGTTGCAGTTTTATAACTGTAGTGTAAGCACCCCTCTGGCAGAGACAGTGATGGAGTGAATGATGATGAAAGTTTTTCTTTTCGGGCCACCCTGCTTTGGTGGGAATCGGCCGATGTGTTAATAAAAAAAAAAAATTGTATGATTTCTGGGGTGTTCGTTGCGGGGTCCACTGTAGCTAGGGTAAGTAAACACAGTTTTGTAATACCTACAGTATGTGGTCAGCCCTCAAACACCTTTTATTATACAACATAAAGGAGTGGAACAGATTGCCTGAACATGTCAGAGCCTGTCCTAGCATGAGCCAGTTCAGGAAGAAGCTAAAAGGTACCTAATGAATGAAGCTACAGAAAGGAGGAGAGTGATTTCTTGTATAGTTAACATTCATGTACCTATTATTTTAAGCTGATCCTCTCTAATGTCATGTAAATAACTCAGTTCGCTTTATTCATATTGCACTCTCTTTTAGAACATAAGAACATAAGAAGAAAGAACACTCAGCAGGCCTAATGGCCCATGCGAGGCAGTCCAAGTCTCCTATCGGCTTAAGCCAATGCCATAACCTAGTCAGGTCAGGTCACATTCAGTTAAGGAAGGAGCATGGCATCTGTCCTAGTAGCACAAGTTAGTCAGGTCCAACTCACACCACTCATGTATTTATCTAAGTTTCAGCTTCTATAACTGTACTCAGGAGTTTGTTCCACTCATCCACAACTCTATTACCAAACCAGTGCTTTCTATATCCTTCCTGAATCTGAATTTTCCAACTTGAAGCCATTGCTCAAGAGTCCTGTCTAGGCTAGATATTTTTAGCATGATAATTACATCCCTTGTTTTCCATTTATACACCTCAATCATATCCTCCCTAATTCTACGCCTTTCTAGAGAGTGCAGATTCAGGGCCCTCAGTCTATCCTCATAGGGAAGATTTCAGATACATGGGATCAACTTTGTCATCCTCCTTTGTAGCTATCCAGTGCATTTATATCCATTCTGAATTCTGGTGACCAGAACTGTGCAGCATAATCTAAAGATATATAGAGTTGAACAACCTGAGGACTTCTATTATTTACGCTTCTTGATATGAAGCCAAGGATTCTGTTAGCTTTATTGCGAATACTTATCACTGTTGTCTTGGTTTCAGATTACTGCTAACCAGAACTCCTAAATCCTTTCCACGATCAATAATATTAAGATCTACATAATTTAGTTTATATGTGGCATGGTTATTTTCCTGTCCAACATTTAGAACTTTGCATTGTCTATATTAAAATGCATCTGCCTACTTCTCCGACCACTGCATTAGTCTATTCAAATCATCCTAGAGTTCTCTAATGTCCTCATTAGACTGAAGTGGCTGCAATTTTGGTGTCATCAGCAAATTTGCTTATGTAGCTATTATTCCCTCATCTATGTCATTTATGTAAATTGTGAACAACTGATTTTCACACAGTTGAGTTACTTAGCTTTTAATTTTAAGGTTATATTCATGATTGATTTTTTCTGTATCTTGCATAGTAATAAGATAGTACAAGAACCTAGTGGAAATAAGACACTTCATCTGACTTGTTTTTTAGTTATCCTAGGTAATTTACACATGTTGTTATGCATGATAATCAGTCACCTAAATTTGTGTAACTGTACTTATGTGTTCCTGTACCTAAATAAACTTGTGTGAGACTTAATAGGTGCTGTATAGCAGTATTAGTAAAGATGTTGGTAGATGGGAAACATTTGGCATTTTCAGGCAGTTCTCTATCTGCCAACAATTTACTAATACAGTGGTACCGACTTACGATATTAATCTGTCAGAGAGGCATATTTTAAGGGAAACAATCGTTACCCGAATCAATTTTCCCATAAGAAATAATGGAAATAAATTTAATCCGTCCAAGACTTCCAAAAGTAGTTAAATAAAATATTTTAGAACTTTTGACATTAAATAATACAGAATTTAATAAAGAATACCTAAATAAAATGTAAATATTGTACAATAACATGTCCTTACATTTATTGAAAGTTGTTGATGTGTGGAGGGCGGAGGAGGAGGAAGGTGGAGTAGTATGCTAGTGTTTGGAAGGAAAATCCTTCCATTAACACTGCAGGTACAAGTCCTTTTCTGGGTTACTTCCTTTTCTTTGAATGCCACTAGGACAGACTTGAGAGTCACTGGACCTCTTTCTAACAATAAATTTGTCAGGGGGCTCTGTGTCTGGCGATTCTTTACACATCCCTGAAATGACACACCACTGTGTCATTGTACAGTTCCAGCACGACCTGCAACAGCATGGTTAGGGTGATATTCATCCATAAATGCTTGCACATCACTCCATTTGGCAGATCTCCTAATCCTTGAAGAAGGCACATTCTTCCATTTTTGTTCCACCTCCTCCTCCTCCTCTGAACCATTGTCCAGACCACTGGTCTCTTGTTCAGGTGCTGTTGAAGCTCTTGCAGATCTTCAGTAGGGTTAGCTCTTCCTTGTGCTCCTCCACCAACTGTTCCCATCCTCACCACTCACCTCTAACCCCAAAGACTTGCCCCAATTCCACAATTTCTTCCCAACAGGCTCAGGCTCAGGCTCATGCTCAGGTTCTGAGGCTCAGCCCCAAAACCTTCAAAAACCCCCTCTAGGACTGCAGTCTGTGACAATTTTCTCCAGGCAGAGTTCAAAGTCCTGGTAGTCCTCCCTCCCAAGCCTTACCTATAAGGTTTACACAATGCAGCATATGGAAATGGTTTTCCAAAAGTCTCTTAGGGTTATATTCATATCTGTGGTCACATCAAGCACTTTGAAACATTGCTTGGTGTAGAGTTTTTAAAGTTGAAATGACCTGCTGGTCCATGGGCTGGAGGAGAGGAGTGGTATTAGGGCAAGAACTTCACTTTGATGAATTTAAACTCCTCCACAATTTTCTCTACCAAGTTGGAGGATGAAAAGGAGCATTGTCCATTATCAGGAGGCATAAGTGGCAAATTATTGTCCAATAGATATTTCTTCACACTGGGGCCAAACACACCATTGAACCAATCTAAGAAAATGTCCTTTGTGACCCAAGCCTTTTGTTAGACTTCCACATCACACACAAGTTAGACTTGCTGACACGCATCTGCCAAACACTCAGGGATTTTCAAAAGATACACCAGTAAGGCTTCACTTTGCAATCACCACTGGCATTAGCACAAAGCATCCAAAGTTAGCCTGTCTTTCATAGGCTTATGTCCTGGCTGTGCCTTTTCCTCCTGAGTAATGTAGGTCCTGTTGGGCATTTTCTTCCAAAACAGGCCTGTTTCATCACAATTAAACACTTGTTGGGGAGGAATTGTTCAGCCTCTAGGTACTCCTGGAATTCAGGCACATATTTTCAGCTGCACTTTTGTCACAACTGCTGCCTCACCATGCCTCACAACACTATGTATGCCCTTGATTCTTAAATTTGTAAAACCAGCCTCTGCTGGCTTTAATTTCGCTCACTTCATCACTCGTTGCAGGCATTTTCTTAACGAGATCATCATGCAACTGCCTTGTTTCACATTTATTGCCTCGAAACAGTATCTCCTGCTAACTGTTTCTCGTTGATCCACACCAACAACAACCTTTCCACATCTTCCAGCACTTGTGGTCTGTGTTTTGTGATCACACATGAACCTTTCAACAACAGCTTCCTTGATTTTACTTGAATTTTCTTGGCCACAATGGTAGCGATGGTAGAAAAGGGTTTACCATACAACCTGGCTAGCTCACTGATCGCACTCCACTTTCATATTTTTCTATTATCTCCTCCTTCAGTTCTATCGTACATGTATTTCTGTTCCTCTTTGCCACAGGCTTAGCACTAGGATCTTTCCTTGGACCCATGGTAGCTTATTTAGCAGTTGCAAGCACTAAAAACAGTGGAATAATGACAATATACTGGTATGAATGCGTGGGTGTGGGTGGGTGGTCGCTCTCGCTTGTAAACAATAGCACACTGCGCTCCCTGGAGTGCGCGCTCAGCTGGGCGTCAGCGGACACGTCCGGTACGAATGTCGTTACACAGAAGCAAACATCGTAAATCACAATCAAATTTTACGTTATAAATATCGGTTATCGAAAATAACGTAAAATGATAGCATCGTAAGTCAGGGTACCACTGTACATGTATTGTTAACCCTTTGAATATCCGTCATGTAGAACTATGTCAGTTGAGGCCATAGTCCATCTCATACATCTGCGTCATAAGCTCAGCTCACTCAGATAATCTGTGAGCTGTAAATTTTGGCCTAGGTATGAGAGAATGGAGTCTGTGCGGTGAGTTTTGCACAGTATAAAAAATCCTGTCTTACATGTTGCATGATAGGAAAAGCAAAATTCTGACATTGTTTAAAAAAAAAAAAAAAAACTAAATTTTTATTTCTTTGTGTAGTATATAAAATGAAGTTTACATGTAATAAAGTATTGTTAAGCACAAAAAAGCTACTAGCATGTTTGAGCATTTTGGGTTTAAAGTATTAACTTTGAGGGTTTTCCATAGTTTTATTGGTTGTTTCTTGGTATGATTTGATAGCGTGGAAATAGAGATGATTTTAATTGGTTCCAGAACCAGAAGTAGCTTGAAATCAGCTTCAAAGTAGCAGAAACATTCAATTTTTTCAGATATTTCAAGGACAGGTAAAGCTTCTCCTAAATTCCTGATCTGTTTATGGGTTTTGCCTAGATAGTTAACCTAGAAAGTTTTCCACTCTTATCTTGTCTAAATTTAAGTAGTTATTATGTACTGTACTAGGATTAGTCTGCCCGAAATGCCCGGCATGATGTGAGCTTTCTTTGTATAGCAAACCAAAATTGTAATTACACATTGTAACCTTTACAAAGAAATAAAATCTTTGGTTTATTTTTTAGGTCTGATTCAGTTATTAGGACATCATAAACCATGACAAATCATTCCTGGTTATAAGTTGGTTATTTTATTATAATGCATTGGTTTTCTCTTAGGTATTCTGGAGGTGGAATGTGTTCCAGAGCCTACCGTAATTACCAGTGGAATCAAGTGCTGGCACTGGGAGCTGGAGAACAAATATTACACAGCTTCTGTTCAGATGAGCAGCTGTGCTCACACCCACAGCAATGTTTACCATGGATCCACAACATGGTGAAGCTCTTCTGGTGTATTGTGATTCATCACAGGTTGGTGACGATATTGCAGTTTTCAGCATGTACAAATAATGCATTAATAAAATGCTTTACTCAGGGTTTATGTCTCTAGAAAATAGTAAATTATCCAGTGGGCCCCCTTTTTTTACTGATCAAAAAAAAAAAAAAAAAAAAAAAAAACACTGAACCCCCCTTTTTTTTTAAAAACTAGAACAATGGAATCAGAGGCCATGTTCTCACCAAAGGGGTTTTAAAATGACAGCCCCCAAAATATGTGACCATTAAAGACAATACCCTTTTTGACTTGATCCATCGGGGATGGGGGGCCCCCAAAGGGCACCCCCCCCTTATTTTGGGGGCCCATACTTCAGTGGAAAAAAAAATTTTTTACTTTTTTAAATTTTTTCCCCGTAACCTAGCTAAAAACCCCCCTTTGCTCGTATACCCAAAAATTTTTTTCCTCTTTTAAAATTTTAAAATTTAAAACCCCCAAATTAATCCGTTCCAAAAAATTTTTCCGCCCGGGGGAAGGGCAGGACAAAAAAACCTGCCTCAATATAATAATATCAATTTGGGGGCCCCTTTTTATCTATGATACAATTGATCTAATATGACATAATAAACAATATAAATAATATAAAAACCCAATATATACTGGGGGAATGAAAAAAAAAAGGGTCATTATGTTTTAGTGGTGGCGGCCATTCCCACTCCTGCTCTTTCCATATCTTCCCATGCTTTTTTTTAAAGAGAAAACAGAATTTTGTGAGACTAACTGCACTAGATTTTTTTTAAAAAGGGGAAAAACACTAAAACAATGTATTTATAAAAAGAAATATTGTATAAAAACATAATAGGAAAAAAAAGGGAAAAAAACTGGTTTTATAAAGTGTATGTACATATTTCCTGGGAAGAGATTCTGGGGGTTGGGGGTTTGGAAAAGATAGGAGGGAAAAGGGGGGATGGGTTTTTGGCCCCCCAAACCACAACAACAACATTGGAAGTTCATTTCATTTGTTTTTTCTTCCAATCATTTTAATTAGTTTATACCTTAACCCCTTTGGGCTTTTTATTGACCTAAAAAAATTTTTACACAGAAACCACAGCATCCACCCCAAAACGAATAAGGAAAGGTCATGCCCATACTCCCCTTTTTAACCTTTTCCCTTTTTTTAAAGATACGTTTTCACCTTAAAGAAAACCCCCCCCGACAATAAAAAGATCTGGGGTACCACAGGAAAGTGTCCTTGGTCCCCCTTTCTTCCTCTTATACATCAAATCTTCCCCAAAAAAATCAACACCAAAAAAATTTTTTTTTGCGGGGGACCCGACTTATTCATCCCCCCCCAAAAACTTGAAACGCCGAAACCCAAAAACCCCCAAATTTTTAAAATATCTACATGGATGACGGGGCCCAAAAATTTTTCCCCCAAGGGGGTTTTTATATTTGTTTGGGAAAAGGGGAGGGTTTTCCCCCCAAACCATTGATGAAAAACCCCCCCCTATTGAAAATAATGGGGTCCTGGTTTTCCCCCCAAAATAACCTGAAATTCAGCACTCATACCCAAAAAATAACAAAAAAAGTGTCCAAAACTGTGGGGATCCTTTTAAAATACATTATTTTTCCCAAAACCCCACCCCACTACCCTTCTATTCCTCATTTTCCCCCCACCTCACATATCCCCTTTGGGGTTTGGGGGCCAAAAAAAAAACAAAACCCCAAAAAACCCCAAAACCAAAAAAAAGGGGAAAATTATAAACCCAAAAGCTAAACCCCCCCCCACTTTAAAAAAAACCAAAAAACCCTTTTACCCCTTTTTTTAAAAACATTTTTCACTTACTACTTCAATCTCTTTTTTTAGAACCATAAAAAATTTAATTTTAACCCCCGAAAAAAAACCCCCTTTTTTTTAAAAAGGGTGGCCCCCTAGAAAATAAAGAACAAAAATCTTTTTTTACATTCCCTGCCCCCCAAAATTTTTATGAAAAAATTTAAAGTAAAAAAAGGGGGTAAAAACTGGAACTCCCTGCCGGGGAAAAATTAGAATCCCGACCCCTTTTTTCCCAAAAAAAAAAAAACATCTTATCTCCTTCCCCCAGCTAACCATGAAAATTACTTTTTTTCAATACCCCCAAAAAAATTACTTTTTTGAAAAATTTTTTTTCCCCCTTTAAATTTTGGGGGATGATTAACCAAAATTTAATACAACTATTGTTTCCCCAAAAATTTCCCCCCCAGTCAAAGTTTGCCAAGACACCCAATATAGAAACTTTTATCATGCCAACCCGTCACCATTTCCATTAGTATATAAACTAATTTTAAATTTTTTAATTTTTTCTACCTCAATTTTGTAAACCTAGTTTAACCCCCTAACCTTAATACCCCAAAAAATTTTAAAAAAATTTTATAGAGTGTTTGCCCGATTTACTCAATATTGGGGCTTTAATTTGACTGTCCAATTTTAAAAATGAGTGCTCTCCTGTTAAAATTTTAAAAAAATTTTTTTTCCCCTTTTGGGGAAAAAAAAAGAGAATCTTTTTTTCCCCCGGTAATGACCCAAAAAAAAAAGAAATTTTATTGAAACTTAGGGAATTCGCCCCCTAAAGGACCCATATATACGCATCAGCAATTTTTGACTTTCATCCCTTTTTTTTGGGCAATTCCATTGTTTTCCCCCAAAAAAACTCATAGCTATTTTTTTTTGAACTCCCTTTTTTATTGGGTAAAGAAACCCCAATTTTTCCCCCTTTCCCAAATTCCCCAAAAAAATGGTCCCCCAAATTTGGGAATTTGGCCAATTTCGAAAATAAAAAATTGTCAATTTCAAAAAAAGGGTCCAGAATAAACAAACGAAAATTCCTGGCACTAAAATCAGATGTTATCTGTTCATTAGTCATGTCTTTAGGCCCTCTTATATTTTTTTTTTCTTTTTTTT
>WNWK01004475.1:49667-81566 GCA_009830355.1 Cherax destructor | reverse complement strand
TCTAAAGTATTTTGGGGGGCTTTTGACCAGGTTAGGATCTAATTAAGTCGCACGGGGGTTTTTCCCAAAACTGTGCTCCTTAGAATAAATAAAGATAGATAGATAGATCATAATCCACCTGTGATTCTGGAAATTGGCCCCCACCCCATCAAAATCTTTATTACATACTAAAACAAGGGGCTTGGCAGACAGTGCAATATACCCCCAGTGAAAAGCAGAGGATCGAAAAAACGTGAGAGAGAACTCAGTAAGTGCAAAGGCCCATGACTGTTCAACACTCTTCCTTCATCATAAAAATTACCTTTATAATTTTAAAACCAAAATTGTAATCTTTACATAAAAATAAAAATCTGAATTGAACTAACCTCTGGCTGCCTTCAAAGAGGAACCCTTTTCAAATCATTTCCCCTGATTACCCGGCTGTGGTGCACACCCCTAGGCAGCAGGCTCAACCAAATTCACAAGTTCCCCAAAGGGCCCTGCTCTAAGATGTGGCCACAGGGTGGTGACCTCAAAACTAAAGAGTTATGGATGCTGATTGGTTAACCATTTCTCTGTCTCTCACCCATTTCCCAATGGGGCCCAGTGTCACTTACATAGTTCTACCGTAAATCAGCACCCTCGTTTCCCAGTCGGCAAAATTGTTAAAATGAGAGAATGGGTCTGTGCGTGGTATGTGCAGTAAAAAAAAGTTATCCACATTGTGCATTATGAGAATCCCCTAAACTCTGACCTTGGGTTGGGTTAAAATATCAATTTTTGAGATTTTTCTGGGTGGTTTCAGGGTTTTATTGGCAGTTTCTTGGCCCCCAGTTGATGACCAGAAAATGTACTGTGAAGAAAATTTTTTGGTTTAAAAAAGTGTTTGAAACAGTGTCAAATTGGGCAGAAAGATGTGTTTTGGCGTTTTTTCCTTGGGAATGGTAGGTGTCGCCCTCCCCAGCTTGTTTTTTTTTTCCTTGGTCTGTTTCAATTATTGGGGAACCCAAACCATGCCAATTTCTTGGTTATGGCTCTTAACCAAGAAATGGGATAAATATCGTTTTTTTTTTTTTTGTCATAATGGATTCAAAATAAAAAACAAGTGTTATATAGGAGAGGCCTGGGGACATAAAACAATTAAAATTGATTTTTTTTTATACCATGCAAATGTTCAGAACATTCCATTTAACAGGATTTTTTAATTTGATACTGTCTTAAATTTTGACAGTTTATGATTTAAATCCCGGTTGGGGGGAAATGGGTAAATTCCCCCAAAAGAAATAAAAATGAAATCTTGGGGGGAATGAAGGCTCAATAAATTATTTTATTTTTATTAACACATTGGCCAATTCCCCCAAGACAGGGTCCCAAAAGAAAAATTTTAATCATCATTCACTCCATCACTGTCTTGCCAGAGGTGTGCTTACACTACAGTTATAAAACTGCAACATTAACACTCTCCTTCAGAGTGCAGACACTGTGTTTCCCCATCTCCAGGACTCAAGTCCGGCCTGCAGTTCTAATCCTTCATAAATGTTACTTCTCACACTCCAACAGCATGTCAAATATTAAAAACCTTTTGTCTCCATTCACCTATCAAATGCGCTCACGAATGGTTGTTGGAGGCCCAACCCCCTTTGCAACAAAACCTCCTACCCCCTTCCTCCAACCTTTTTAGGCCGACCCCTACCCGCCTTCCCCCACAGATTTATACATTCTCGAGTCATTCTTTTTTGTTCCTTCCTCCTCAGTCGAACCACCTCAACAACCCCTCCTCAGCTCTCTGGTAATCTGCACCTCCTCCAAATTTTCCCAAACTAATTCTCTGCATAATTTTCACCCCATGTTGCACCCCAGACATGACATCTCCACTGCCTCCAGCCTTCTCCTTGTTGCAACATTCACCACCCATGCTTCACACCCATATAAGAATGTTGGTATAACTATACTGTACTCTCATACATTGCTCTCTTTGCTTCCATGTACAAAGTTTTTGTCTCCACAGACTCCTAAGTGACCCTCACCCTTTTCCCCCCATCAATTCTATGATTCACCTCATCCCTTTATAGACCCATCTGCTGACACGTCCACTCCTAAATATCTGAATACATTCACCTCCTCCATACTCTCTCCCTCCAATCTGATATCCCAAAATTTCATCACCTAATCTTTCTGTTATCCTCACCACCTTACTCTTTCCTATACAGTGGACCCCTGGATTACTACTGCTTTTACATACCCCAAACTCATCAACCAACCTCTGCAACTTCTCTTCAGAATATCCCCAAAAACACAGTGTCATCAGCAAGACAACTGTGACAACTCCCCCTTTGTGTTAGATTCTTTATCTTTAACCCCACACCTCTTGCTGAGACCTGCATTCACTTCTTGTGATAGATTCTTATCTTTTAACCCACCTCTTGCTGAGACCTGCACATTCCCCCTCTTACAACCCCATCTATAAATACAGTGGTACCCGGTTTATGATGGTCTCCAAACTCCCCTTTATGTAGTTTATTTTTTTAAATGCTTTTGTAAGCGTATTTTGGGGTCTAAAAAGGGCTAGTCTATTTTACATTTTTTCCTTATGGGGATAAATTTGTTTGTAATGGGACTTTAACAGCATTCTGGAACAAAAAATATCGTTAACTGGATTCCACTGTATATTGAACAACCACGGTGACATCACACATCCTTATCTAAGGCCTACTTTTACTGGGAAATAATCTCCCTCTCTCCCACATACACTAACCTGAGGGTTCACTATCTTAAAACTCTTGCTGCTCTCAGTAACCTACCTCCTATTCCATACACCTGCAACATCTCCACATTGTCCCCTATCCACCCTGTCATCGCCATTTCCAAATCCATAAATGCCACAAAAACCTTTTTACCCTTATTAAATACTGTTCCCCTGTAGTTCATTAAACACTTGGTCTACACACCTCTACCTTTCCTAAAGCCTCCTATCCTACTCTCCGTCTTACTCTTAATTCTTTCAATAATAACTACCATACAATTACCAGGTACTATACTAACAGACTTATTCCCCTATAATTTTTGCACTCTCTTTGTCCCCTTTGCCTTTATCAAAGAAACATGCCCCAGTGAGGCAGGGGTGTGGTGGGGACAATACGGGGCACTGTATTAACATCCGGGGGCCCAGACTTCAACCTTACCAGGGAAAATATCCAACACGGCTGGAACCAGTGTAGAAGCCTTCAAGAGGAAACTGGACAAATATCTTCACCAGGTGCCAGATCAACCAGGCTGGATGGATATTTGGGGGGCGGGGCCCCCAGCAGCAACAGCCTGGTTGACCAGGCAAACACCAGGCGAGCCTGGCCATGGCGCTCAAAGTGTCTCCGAAACTCTTCAAAGGTATGCTCTCTGCAAATCTGGGTACCTTACCCTCTTCCTACATTTATTTAAAAAAAGCAAACCAACTCCAAAACTATATCCCCACCTGGGTAACATTTCTATTTTTTTCCCATCAATCCCAGCTGCCACCCTTTCATTCACCCACTGTCTCACGAACTTCCCCACACTCAAACTAGCTCTTCCGCTTTTGTACAAGATGCTATTTCTCCTTGCCCTATACACAAATCACAGTTTCCCCTATCTTCATCAACATTTAACAATTCCTCAAAATATTTCTTCCATCTTCCCGATACCTCTAACTCTCCATTTAATAACTCTCCTTTTATTTTACTCAATAAATAAAAATTTAAAATTGCACAAAAATTTATTACTATTTAATAACTGAGCAATTATAAAGTTATATTTTTCAAACAAATAATTTTTAGTTTCTTTGGTTTTCCCCTAAATAAAATGTTTCAGTGAAATTTTTTAGTGCTCTAATGAGATTTTTTTAAATTTGTCTGTTACTATTTTTTTTTCCCATGCATTTTTGGGGAAACCGGGCCCACAGTGCTCAGGCCTCAATAACACTGTCCCAATAAATGTCACAATAGTGGGTGGGTGGCCAGGTAGGAATTGGAAGAAACTTTTATTAATGTTTTTTCCATACAAATGGATTCAATAAACTTTTTTATTGAATCTCCTTTTGTTTCTGGATTCTGTGGACTTTTGTCTAGTGGTTTTTTTTGCTGTCCCTTTTTTTGGGGGAATCCCCAAAAGAGTTTGCCGACCTCTAATTTAATCTAGTATCATAAACTTGAGTAATTCACAAGTACTACAGTGAAATTTATGAAATGGTCAGTTACAAATAAATTATATTGAATTTACATTAACATTGGTTCTGTAACCTGCATTTTATGGAGTTGTTGAACTGAGTGGTGAAAGCAAGGCATGAGAATTTACAGACAGTTAATGGATATCACTAGAACTAGAGTCCTGCAACAACTGGTCAACTGGTTAGTAGACAACAATCTCTAAAGCTCAGGATTTTAATGTCCAGTGTAATGGGGAACCCATCACTTCAGTTTCTTCTGTGAAATATCTGGGGAATTGCCTATGACCCCAGTATAATAATAATAATAATAATAATAATAATAATAATAATAATAATAATAATAATAAAAAACTACTTTATTGAGACATGGTACAATAATACATGGTAGACAAGAAATATAGTTAGTAATGAGATGTACATGCCAAAAGCCCTAATATGCTGTGCATTGCGGGCATTCTTAGGTCTACTTAATTCTAGACTACATGGTAAAAGTTATGGTTGATAATTTATAAAATAAGTATAATTGCATATCTAAGTTATAAAGTTTGAATATAAGTTGAACATATCAATTAATTGTACAATGCAACTAATTGAATGAGATAACAATTTAAAACAATTAGTTGCATTGCAGTACAGTTTACGTGGTCATTATAATGTAAATGTTATGGAAATAGTTAGCTTAGTATGTATTATTCATAACAGGTTTTTACATTTAAGTGATTAGTCAGGTTTTATATTAAGTGATTATTCTACTTTGTTGGGAATGTTTGATATTGAGCATTTAGCTTTGGGTGAGGTGGTTTTTAGCATCGTTTTGAATTGGGGTACAGGCAGGGTTTCTTTGGCAATGACAGGTAATGAATTCCAAATTTTCGTGCCTTTTATATGCATTTAGTTTTTACATAGTGTTAGATGGACCGGGAACATCGAGAAGTGATCTGTGTCTAGTGTTATGGTCATGTGTCCTGTTAAAATTGGCAGGAAGTTTGAGTGGTGGGTTAATATTTGCATAGAGTGTTCTATGTATGTAATAGGCACAGTAAAAGTATGGATGTCTTGTATGGTGAGTAAGTTTAGGTTTTGAATATTGGTGGAGTATGTTGTCTGGAGTGTGAATTTGTTATCATTCTAACTGCTGCCTTTTGTTGTGTTATTAGTGGTCTGAGATGAGTTATTGATGTAGAGGCCCATGCGCAGATTCCATAGGTGAGGTAGGGGTAAATAAGTGAGTGATATAAGGTAAGGAGGCTGGTTGTGGAACATAGTACCGTATCTTGGATAGTATTCCCACGGTCTTTGAGACTTTCTTGGAAATTTGTTGTATATGTGTCTGAAATTTGAGGCCACTGTCAAGATGGATTCCTAAAAATTTTCCCTCTGTGAGTTTTGTGATAGGAACCGTTTATCATTATGTTAAGTGGTGTGTTTGGCTCTGTTCCCAAACTGGATAAAAATGTTTTATCAATATTGAGAGTAAGTTTGTTGGTCATCATCCAGGTAGATATTTTCTGCAATTCAGTATTTGCAGTGTTGGCTAGTACAGTCATCCCTCGGTTTTCGATTTTAATCCGTTCCAGATGGATGGCTAAAACCAAAATCGTGAAAACCAAAACTATTTTCCCTTAAGAAATAATGGGAAAATTTAATTAATCCGTTCCAGAAACC
Source organism: Cherax destructor (assembly GCA_009830355.1). Taxonomy (NCBI): domain Eukaryota; kingdom Metazoa; phylum Arthropoda; class Malacostraca; order Decapoda; family Parastacidae; genus Cherax; species Cherax destructor. Next base: position 75,724 of record WNWK01004475.1, on the reverse strand, counting down.
CAGAAGTTTGGAAAAAAAAAATTTTTGGGGGTCTTAAAGATAGATTTACATGCACAAATGAATGAACTGAATGTGGCACTTACCTTTATTGAAGACTGATGTTGCTGGATGAGAGAGAGGGAAGATGGGAGAGGGAAGAGACCCTAATTTTTGGAAGGGAAATCCCCCTCCATAAGGACTCTAGGTACCAAGTCCTTATCCGGGGTCACTTCCCTGCATGCCTGCTACCTCCCTCCCTGCCTGCTACACTCCCCCCCCTGCCTGCTACACTCCCTCCCTGCCTGCTACCTCCCTCCCTGCCTGCTACCTCCTCCCTCCCTGCTACACTCCCTGCATACCTGTTACACTCCTGCTACATGCTACACTCCCTGCATACATGCTACACTCCCTGCATACCTGCTACACTCCCTGCATGCATGCTACACTCCCTGCATACATGCTACACTCCCTGCATACATGCTACACTCCCTGCATACCTGCTACACTCCCTGCATACATGCTACACTCCCTGCATACCTGCTACACTCCCTGCATACCTGCTACACTCCCTGCATGCATGCTACGCTCCCTGCATGCATGCTACCTCCCTGCATGCCTACTACACTCCCTGCATACCTGTTACACCCCCTGCATACATGCTACACTCCCTGCATACCTGTTACACTCCTGCATACATGCTACACTCCCTGCATACCTGTTACACTCCCTGCATACATGCTACACTCCCTGCATACATGCTACACTCCCTGCATACATGCTACACTCCCTGCATACCTGCTACACTCCCTGCATACCTGCTACACTCCCTGCATGCATGCTACACTCCCTGCATGCCTGCTACACTCCCTGCATTCATGCTACACTCCTTGCATGCCTGCTACACTCCTGCATGCCTGCTACACTCTTAAACTCCATCGTGTTTCTCACTTTCACTATCATTTTTTTCTATTATTTCTTCATTTCTACAGTGTTCCTCACTTTCTTTACCAAAGAAGTGGCACTAGGAGCTTTCTTTGGGCCCATGGTAGCTTATTTAGTAGTCATACACAATAATCAAGGCCCAAAAACAATGAATTGTTAATAAATGTTTTGTATAAACTCCTGGGGTGATGTTCACTCAAGCGTAAACAATGCTAGACTGCGTGACAATGTGCGTGGGTGGCGGGCCTACGGCCTTTGTATGTGCGCGACACTGGTGGACAGGTCCCATACGGTCGCGAAAACTAAAACAATCGGCGAAAACTAAGACAAAATTTCCCTGAAAAAAGTCGGCGAAAACCAAAATCGGTGAAAACTGGGACAAGCGAAAACCAAGGGATGACTGTATGTCTGGGCTTGGGTGCGAGATAACGTATGTAGTGTCATCTGCAAAAAGTATGGGTTTGAGTAGTTGAGATGCATTTGGTAGGTCGTTAATGTAAATGAGAAAGAGTAGTGGGCCAAGAACACTTCCCTGTGGGACACCTACGGTAATAGTTTGCGCGGTGGAGCTAGCTCCGTTTGTGTACACATATTGGTTTCTGTTGCTAAGGTATGATTTTAGGTAGTTGAGGGAGTGTCCTCTTATACCATAGTGTGATAATTTTAGGTGTAACAGATCATGGTCCACTGTATCAAAAGCTTTACGTAAATCAATGAAGATTCCCACTGGGATTTCTTTTTTCTCAAGGGCAGTGTAAATTATTTCTAACATGTGTATAATGGCATCATTTGTATTTTTATTAGGCCTGAATCCAAATTGACAGTGGTTGAGTACTTTGTTGGAGGTGAGGTAGGAATATATTTGTCTATGAATTAATTTTTCAAAGATTTTGGAGAGAAGGGGTAAGTTAGATATCGGCCTGTAGTTATTCAGGTCTGTTTGATCTCCTCCTTTATGTATTGGGGTGACCCTCGCTATTTTGAGTATTGATGGAAAGGTAGAGGATTCAATGGATTTGTTAAAAGTGTTGCAATAATTGGTGAGAGAACTTGAGAGGCTTTTTGTATATAAAAGGTGGTAAGTTATTTAGGTCACCTGCTTTGTTTTTTAATGTGTTGATTATAAGTATGTCAAGAGAATTAATAGTAAACAATATACAGTGGACCCCTGAGTAACGAACAAAATTCATTCCAGAAGCCTGCTCAAGTGCCATTACCAATCGAATTTACTCCCTTAAGAAATAATGTCAAGTAGGTTAGTCCATTTCAGACCCCCAAAAATACACTTACAAAAACACTTACAATATTATACTTACATACTTGTACGATTTCCGGGGTGTTCATTACTCGGGGGTCCACTGTAGTAAAAACAAGCAACTGCCAGGCTAAAGTTCCTCTATAGATAGCACAGTGTCTACCTACTAAGGCTAGCCGGACCCTATGTCTAGCTCTTATACAATGCCATATAGTTTACTCTTGCTCTTCATGGTACTTTTCTGTAACGGAAAAAAAAAAGAAAGATAGGCTACAAATCACCCAGAACAAAATGGTGAGATTCATCCTGGGACTGGGTCCAAGAGAGCATGTAGGACAGGATGAATTACTACAATTGGATATGCTAAAGTTGCTCACAAGCAGTGTCTAGAATATATTGTTGCAAAGTTTGTCAAGGTTGGGAACTAAAACCAGTACATACTGTGGTCCTCGGTTTTGCCGAAAATCGTTCAGAAGCCTGCTCAAGTGCCATTACCGAGCAATTTACTTCCTTAAGAAATAATGTCACGTAGGTTAGTCTATTTCAGACCCCCAAAAATACACTTCCACAAGCACTTACAATATTATACTTAGAGGTATCGGGAAGATGGAGAGAATATTTTGAGGAGTTGTTAAATGTTGATGAAGACAGGAAGCTATGATTTCGTGTGTAGGGCAAGGAGGAATAACATCTTGTAGGAGTGTGGAAGAGCCAGTTGTGGGTGTAGGGAAGTTCCTGAGGCAGTGGGTAGAATGAAAGGGGTAAGGCAGCTGGGATTGATGGGATAAAGATAGAAATGTTAAAAGCAGGTGGGGATATAGTTTTGGAGTGGTTGGTGCTATTATTTAATAAATGTATGGAAGAGGGTAAGGTACCTAGGGATTGGCAGAGGCGTGTATTGTTCCTTTGTATAAAGGCAAAGGGGACAAAAGAGAGTGCAAAAATTATAGGGAATAAGTCTGTTGAGTGTACCTGGTAAAGTGTATGGTAGAGTTATTATTGAAAGAATTAAGAGTAAGACAGAAAGCAGGATAGCAGATGAACAAGGGGCTTTAGGAAAGGTAGGGGTGTGTAGACCAAGTGTTTACAGTGATACATATAGGTGAACAGTATTTGGATAAGGGTAAAGATGTTTTTGTGGCATTTATGGATTTGGAAAAGGCGTATGATAGGGTAGATAGGGGGCAATGTGGCAGATGTTGCAGGTGTATGGAATAGGAGGAAGGTTACTGAAAGCAGTGAAGAGTTTTTATGAGGATAGTGAGGCTCAGGTTAGAGTGTGTAGGAGGAAAGGGGACTACTTCCCAGTAAAAGTGGGCCTTAGACAAGGATGTGTGATGTCACCGTGGTTGTTCAATATACAGTGGTACCTCGACTTACGATATTTTTTCATTCCAAAATGCTGTTCAAGTGCCATTACCAAACGAATTTATCTCCTTAAGAAATGTTGTAAAATAGACTAGTCCTTTTAGACCCCCAAAATTACACTTACAAAAGCATTTAAAAAAATAAACTTACATAAAAGGGTGAGTTTGGGGACCATCGTAAGTCGAGGTACCACTGTATTTATAGATGGGGTTGTAAGAGAAGTGAATGTGAGGGTCTTGGCAAGAGGTGTTGGGCTAAAAGATAAAGAAGCAAATACAAAGTGGGAGTTGTCACAGTTGCTTTTTGCCGATGACACTGTGCTTTTGGGAGATTCTGAAGAGAAGTTGCAGAGGTTGGTGGATGAATTTGGTAGGGTGTGTAAAAGAAGAAAATTGAAAGTGAATATAGGAAAGAGTAAGGTGATGAGGATAACAAAAAGAATAGGTGACGAAAGATTGGATATCAGATTGGAGGGAGAGAGTATGGAGGAGGTGAATGTATTCAGATATTTGGGAGTGGACATGTCGGCGGATGGGTCTATGAAGGATGAGGTGAATCATAGAATTGATGAGGGGAAAAGGGTGAGTGGAGCACTTCGGAGTCTGTGGAGACAAAGAACCTTGTCCATGGAAGTAAAGAGGGAATGTATGAGAGTATAGTTATACCAACGCTCTTATATGGGTGTGAAGCATGGGTGATGAATGTTGCAACGAGGAGAAGGCTGGAGGCAGTGGAGATGTCATGTCTGAGGTCAATGTGTGGTGTGAATATAATGCAGAGAATTCGGAGTTTGGAAATTAGGAGGAGGTGCGGGATTACCAAAACGATTGTCCAGAGAGCTGAGGAGGGTTGTTAAGGTGGTTTGGACATGTAGAGAGAATGGAACGAGACAGAGTGACTTCGAGAGTGTATAAATCTGTAGGGAGGGAAGGCGGGGTAGGGGTCGGCCTAGGAAAGGTTGGAGGGAGGGGTAAAGGAAGTTTTGTGTGCGAGGGCTTGGACTTCCAGCAAGCATGTGTGAGCGTATTTGATAGGAGTGAATGGAGGCATATGGTTTTTAATACTTGACGTGCTGTTGGAGTGTGAGCAAAGTAACATTTATGAAGGGATTCAGGGAAACCGACAGGCCGGACTTGAGTTCTGGAGATGGGAAGTACAGTGCCGGCACTCTGAAGGAGGGGTGTTAATGTTGCAGTTTTATAACTGTAGTGTAAAGCACCCCTCTGGCAAGACAGTGATGGAGTGAATGATGATGAAAGTTTTTTCTTTTTCGGGCCACCCTGCTTTGGTGGGAATCGGCCGATGTGTTAATAAAAAAAAAAAAAAATTGTATGATTTCTGGGGTGTTCGTTAGCCGGGGGTCCACTGTACTAGGGTAAGTAAACACAGTTTTGTAATACCTACAGTATGTGGTCAGCCCTCAAACACCTTTTATTATACAACATAAAGGAGTGGAACAGATTGCCTGAACATGTCAGAGCCTGTCCTAGCATGAGCCAGTTCAGGAAGAAAGCTAAAAGGTACCTAATGAATGAAGCTACAGAAAGGGAGGAGAGTGATTTCTTGTATAGTTAACATTCATGTACCTATTATTTTAAGCTGATCCTCTCTAATGTCATGTAAATAACTCAGTTCGCTTTATTCATATTGCACTCTCTTTTAGAACATAAGAACATAAGAAAGAAAGAACACTGCAGCAGGCCTAATGGCCCATGCGAGGCAGGTCCAAGTCTCCTATCGGCTTAAGCCAATGCCATAACCTAGTCAGGTCAGGTCACATTCAGTTAAGGAAGGAGCATGGCATCTGTCCTAGTAGCACAAGTTAGTCAGGTCCAACTCACACCCACTCATGTATTTATCTAAGTTTCAGCTTCTATAACTGTACTCAGGAGTTTGTTCCACTCATCCACAACTCTATTACCAAACCAGTGCTTTCCTATATCCTTCCTGAATCTGAATTTTTCCAACTTGAAGCCATTGCTGCGAGTCCTGTCTAGGCTAGATATTTTTAGCATGATAATTACATCCCTTGTTTTCCATTTATACACCTCAATCATATCCTCCCTAATTCTACGCCTTTCTAGAGAGTGCAGATTCAGGGCCCTCAGTCTATCCTCATAGGGAAGATTTCAGATACATGGGATCAACTTTGTCATCCTCCTTTGTAAGCTATCCAGTGCATTTATATCCATTCTGTAATACGGTGACCAGAACTGTGCAGCATAATCTAAAGATATATAGAGTTGAACAACCTGAGGACTTCTATTATTTACGCTTCTTGATATGAAGCCAAGGATTCTGTTAGCTTTATTGCGAATACTTATGCACTGTTGTCTTGGTTTCAGATTACTGCTAACCAGAACTCCTAAATCCTTTCCACGATCAATAATATTAAGATCTACATAATTTAGTTTATATGTGGCATGGTTATTTTCCTGTCCAACATTTAGAACTTTGCATTTGTCTATATTAAAATGCATCTGCCACTTCTCCGACCACTGCATTAGTCTATTCAAATCATCCTAGAGTTCTCTAATGTCCTCATTAGACTGAAGTGGACGGCCAATTTTGGTGTCATCAGCAAATTTGCTTATGTCGCTATTTATTCCCTCATCTATGTCATTTATGTAAATTGTGAACAACTGATTTTCACACAGTTGAGTTACTTAGCTTTTTTAATTTTTAAGGTTATATTCATGATTGATTTTTACTGTATCTTACAGCTAGTAATAAGATAGTACAAGAACCCTAGTGGAAATAAGACACTTCATCTGACTTGTTTTTTTTAGTTATCCTAGGTAATTTACACATGTTGTTATGCATGATAATCAGTCACCTAAATTTGTGTAACTGTACTTATGTGTTCCTGTACCTAAATAAACTTGTGTGAGACTTAATAGGTGCTGTATAGCAGTATTAGTAAAGATGTTGGTAGATGGGAAACATTTGGCATTTTCAGGCAGTTCTCTATCTGCCAACAATTTTACTAATACAGTGGTACCCCGACTTACGATATTAATCTGTCAGAGAGGGCATATTTTAAGGCGAAACAATCGTTACACGAATCAATTTTCCCCATAAGAAATAATGGAAATAAATTTAATCCGTCCAAGACTTCCAAAAGTAGTTAAATAAAATATTTTTTAGAACTTTTTGACATTAAATAATACAGAATTTAATAAAGAATACCTAAATACACATGTAAATATTGTACAATAACATGTCACTTACATTTATTGAAGAGTTGTTGATGTGTGGAGGACGGGAGGAGGGGAGAAGGTGGAGTAGTATGCTAGTGTTTGGAAGGAAAATCCCCTTCCATTAACACTGCAGGTACCAAGTCCTTTTCTGGGGTTACTTCCCTTTTTCTTTGAATGCCACTAGGACCAGCTTGAGAGTCACTGGACCTCTTTCTAACAATAAATTTGTCCAGGGAGCTCTGTGTCTGGCGATTCTTTAACACATCCCTGAAATGACACACCACTGTGTCATTGTACAGGTTGCCAGCACGACCTGCAACAGCATGGTTAGGGTGATATTCATCCATAAATGCTTGCACATCACTCCATTTGGCACAGATCTCCCTAATCCTTGAAGAAGGCACATTCTTCCATTTTTGTTCCACCTCCTCCTCCTCCTCTGAACCATTGTCCTGACCACTGGTCTCTTGTTCCAGTTGCTGTTGAAGCTCTTGCAGATCTTCAGTGGTTAGCTCTTCCTTGTGCTCCTCCACCAACTGTTCCACATCCTCACCACTCACCTCTAACCCCAAAGACTTGCCCAATTCCACAATTTCTTCCACAACAGGCTCAGGCTCAGGCTCATGCTCAGGGTTCTGAGGCTCAGCCCCAAAACCTTCAAAATCCCTCTCTAGGACACAGTCTGGCCACAATTTTCTCCAGGCAGAGTTCAAAGTCCTGGTAGTCACTCCCTCCCAAGCCTTACCTATAAGGTTTACACAATGCAGCATATGGAAATGGTTTTTCCAAAAGTCTCTTAGGGTTATATTCATGTCTGTGGTCACATCAAAGCACTTTTGAAACATTGCTTTGGTGTAGAGTTTTTTAAAGTTGGAAATGACCTGCTGGTCCATGGGCTGGAGAGAGAGTGGTATTAGGGGCAAGAACTTCACTTTGATGAATTTAAACTCCTCCACAATTTTCTCTACCAAGTTTGGAGGATGACAAGGAGCATTGTCCATTATCAGGAGGCACTTAAGTGGCAAATTATTGTCCAATAGATATTTCTTCACACTGGGGCCAAACACACCATTGAACCAATCTAAGAAAATGTCCTTTGTGACCCAAGCCTTTTTGTTAGACTTCCACATCACACACAAGTTAGACTTGCTGACACCGCATCTGCCAAACACTCGGGGATTTTCAAAAAGATACACCAGTAAAGGCTTCACTTTGCAATCACCACTGGCATTAGCACAAAGCATCAAAGTTAGCCTGTCTTTCATAGGCTTATGTCCTGGCTGTGCCTTTTCCTCCTGAGTAATGTAGGTCCTGTTGGGCATTTTCTTCCAAAACAGGCCTGTTTCATCACAATTAAACACTTGTTGGGGAGGAATTGTTCAGCCTCTAGGTACTCCTGGAATTCAGGCACATATTTTTCAGCTGCACTTTTGTCACAACTGGCTGCCTCACCATGCCTCACAACACTATGTATGCCACTTCGATTCTTAAATTTGTAAAACCAGCCTCTGCTGGCTTTAAATTCGCTCACTTCATCACTCGTTGCAGGCATTTTCTTAACGAGATCATCATGCAACTGCCTTGCTTTTTCACATATTATTGCCTCCGAAACAGTATCTCCTGCTAACTGTTTCTCGTTGATCCACACCAACAACAACCTTTCCACATCTTCCAGCACTTGTGGTCTGTGTTTTGTGATCACACATGAACCTTTGCAACAACAGCTTCCTTGATTTTACTTGAATTTTTCTTGGCCACAATGGTAGCGATGGTAGAAAAGGGTTTACCATACAGCCTGGCTAGCTCACTGATACGCACTCCACTTTCATATTTTTCTATTATCTCCTCCTTCAGTTCTATCGTACATGTATTTCTGTTCCTCTTTGCCACAGGCTTAGCACTAGGATCTTTCCTTGGACCCATGGTAGCTTATTTAGCAGTTGCAAGCACTAAAAACAGTGGAATAATGACAATATACTGGTATGAATGCGTGGGTGTGGGTGGGTGGTCGCTCTCGCTTGTAAACAATAGCACACTGACGCTCCCTGGAGTGCGCGCTCAGCTGGGCGTCAAGCGGACACGTCCAGTACGAATGTCGTTACACGAAGCAAACATCGTAAATCACAATCAAATTTTTTACGTTATAAATATCGGTTATCGAAAATAACGTAAAATGATAGCATCGTAAGTCAGGGTACCACTGTACATGTATTGTTAACCCTTTGAATATCCGTCATGTAGAACTATGTCAGTTGAGGCCATAGTCCATCTCATACATCTGCGTCATAAGCTCAGCTCACTCAGATAATCTGTGAGCTGTAAATTTTGGCCTAGGTATGAGAGAATGGGTCTGTGCGGTGAGTGTGCACAGTATAAAAAAATCCTGTCTTACATGTTGCATGATAGGAAAAGCAAAATTCTGACATTGTTTAAAAAAAAAAAAAAAATCTAAATTTTTATTTCTTTGTGTAGTATATAAAATGAAGTTTACATGTAATAAAGTATTGTTAAGCACAAAGAAAGCTACTAGCATGTTTGAGCATTTTGGGTTTAAAGTATTAACTTTGAGGGGTTTTCCATAGTTTTTATTGGTTGTTTCTTGGTATGATTTGATAGCGTGGAAATAGAGATGATTTTAATTGGTTCCAGAACCAGAAGTAGCTTGAAATCAGCTTCAAAGTAGCAGAAACATTCAATTTTTGCAGATATTTCCAAGGACAGGTAAAGCTTCTCCTAAATTCCCTGATCTGTTTATGGGTTTTTGCCTAGATAGTTAACCTAGAAAGTTTTCCACTCTTATCTTGTCTAAATTTAAGTAGTTATTATGTACTGTACTAGGATTAGTCTGCCCGAAATGCCCCGGCATGATAGTGGCTTTCTTTGTACTTAGCAAACCAAAATTGTAATTACACATTGTAACCTTTACAAAGAAATAAAATCTTTGGTTTATTTTTTTTAGGTCTGATTCAGTTATTAGGACATCATAAACCATGACAAATCATTCCTGGTTATAAGTTGGTTATTTTATTATAATACATTGGTTTTCTCTTAGGTATTCTGGAGGTGGAATGTGTTCCAGAGCCTACCGTAATTACCAGTGGAATCAAGTGCTGGCACTGGGAGCTGGAGAACAAATATTACACAGCTTCTGTTCAGATAGCAGCTGTGTCACACCCACAGCAATGTTTACCATGGATCCACAAGCATGGTGAAGCTCTTCTGGTGTATTGTGATTCATCACAGGTTGGTGACAGTATTGCAGTTTTCAGCATGTACAAATAATGCATTAATAGAAATGCTTTACTCAGTTTATTCATCTCTAGAAAATAATGAGTATCCAGTGGGCCTCTTTACTGATCTAAAAAAAAAAAAAAAAAAAAAACTTGAACACTGTAGACATCATGCTGCTGCTTAAACTAGAACATTATGGAATCAGAGGCCATGTTCTCACATAAAGGCTTACCTTAATGACAGATACCAATATGTGACCATTAAAGACAATACTCCTTTGACTTGATCCATCAGGATAGGAGTGCCATAGGGCAGCATCCTAGACCTATTATTTTTCATGTACATACGTACAGTGGAACCTCGACTTACGAGTTTAATCTGTTCCGTGACCTAGCTGGTAACTCAATTTGCTCGTATATCAAATCAATTTTCCTCATTTAAATTAATTGAAATGCCATTAATCCGTTCCACCGGAATTCCTGCTCTCGGGAGGCAGGACAAAATATTTTGTCCTGCCTCAATATAACGCTAATATCAACTCTGCGGCTTATTTATCTATGTATCACAATTGATCTAATATGACATAATAAACAATATAAATAATATAGAAACATGATATATACTCTAGAATGAATAAAATAGGTCATTATGTGACGAGTGGTGGCGGCCATTCCCACTCCTGCTCTGACCATATCTTCCCATGCTCTTATTATAAGAGAAAACAGAATGTTTGTGAGACTAACTGCACTAGATCACTAGTTTCATAAGGAAAACACTGAAACAATGTATTTATAAATAAGAAATATTGTATAAAAACATAATAGAGAATGTAAAGAAATAAACTGGTTTTATAAAGTGTATGTACATATTTACCTAGGAGAAGAGATACTGGCTGGAGGTTGAGGGTGGAAAAGATAGGCAGAGCGGCATATGTTGTCAGTGGCCCTGTAAACCACAACAACAACATTGGAGGAGTTCATTTCATTTCGTCCTTTTTCTATCGCTTAATCACTTAACTTAGTTGCTATACTCTTAACCCATTAGGACTTTTTATTGACCTAAAGAAAGCTTTTGACACAGTAAACCACAGCATCCTACTCCACAAACTTGACCACTATGGTATAAGAGGTCATGCACTTGCATACTACTTCAAATCCTACCTTACTAATAGATATCAGTATGTCACCATTAAAGACACAACCTCCTCGACACGACAACTTGATACTGGAGTACCACAGGAAAGTGTCCTTGGTCCCCTGCTCTTCCTCTTATACATCAATGATCTTCCCAATGTATCACAACACCTGAAACCAATACTCTTTGCTGACGACACGACTTATGTCATCTCCCACCCAAATCTTGAAACGCTCGACACCATTGTTAACGACGAATTACTAAAAATATCTACATGGATGACAGCCAACAAACTTACACTCAACACTGATAAGACCTTCTATATTATGTTTGGTAACAGAGCAGGTGATTCACAATTAAACATTAAGATGAACAACACTCCTATTGCTAAACATAATGAGGGCAAATTCCTGGGCCTTCACCTCGACAGTAACCTGAAATTCAGCACTCATATCCAACACATAACAAAAAAAAGTGTCCAAAACTGTGGGGATCCTCTCTAAGATACATTACTATGTACCACAATCAGCCCTACTCACACTATACTATTCACTCATCTATCCCTACCTCACATATGCCATTTGTGCTTGGGGACCAACAGCAGCAAGACACCAAAAACCAATAATAACCCAACAAAAAGCCGTAGTAAGAATTATCACGCAATCCAACGCTAGGCAACACACCCCCCACTCTTCAAAGACCTAAACTTACTCACTCACTGTTCAGAACATCTACACTTACTACTCTGCAATCTACATTTATAGAACCATAAATACTAACTTTAACCCTGAACTAAAACTCTTTCTTGACAGTTGTGACGGGACCCATAGACATAATACCAGACACAAACATCTCTTTGACATTCCCCGTGTCCGACTAAATCTATACAAAAATTCAATGTACATAAAAGGGCCTAAAATCTGGAACTCCCTGCCTGAAAACTCTAGAACTGCAGACACAACCGCCATTTTCAAAAGCACGGTTAAAAAACATCTTATCTCACTTACCGGTAGCTAACCACATGAAAATTACTTTATTTTGCACATATCCACAACAAAATTACACTTATTGATATCTGTGATTCCTCCTTAATTTGCACATGACTGTAACCAAAATTCTAATACAACTATTGCTTCATAATTCTTAAGCTAGTCATAAGTTTGCCTAAGACACTCCAATATAGAAACTGTATCATGCCAACACGTCACCATTTCCATTAGTATATAAACTAATTGTTAAATTCTTTAATTTTTGTACTACCTCAATTTTGTAAACCTAGTTAATCACTTCACTTACCTAACCTTAATACCAATATAATCATTGTATAGAGTAAGTTTGCCTGATTTACTCCAATATTGGAGCTTTAACCCTTTGACTGTCGCAAGCCCTAATCCTGAGTGCTCTCCTGTTGTCGCAAAATTTAAAAAAAAATTATTTTTTCTTGTGAAATGATAGAGAATCTTTTTCCGATGGTAATGACACCAAAAGTATGAAATTTGATTGAAAACTTAGGGAGTTACGCCCTCGCGAAGTTAGTGATCTCGGCGATATATACGCATCAGCAATTTCGCCGACTTTCATCCCTATTTTCGGACAATTCCATTGTTCCAGTTGACCAAACTCATAGCTATTTCTTTAGAACTCCATTTGTTCTATCGATTGAGTACAAGAAACCACCAATTTTCCGATTTCAACTACCCAATAAAGTGGTCAGAAATTGGCAATTTGGCCAATTTCATGCAAAATAAAAAAGTTGTCAATTTCAAAATAGGGTCCAGAATAAACAATACAGACATTCCTGGCACTAAAATCAGATGTTATCTGTTCATTAGTCATGTCTTTAGGCCCCTCTTATATTACTCTTGCTTTCTTTTTTTTTTTTTATTCACACAAAAAATAGAAGATTTACCGTTATGCAGACTATTGCATTATTGTAAAAATGGTATAAATAATATCAGTGCACTTGTGAAAGTATATTAGACTGACCAATTGATGTGTATTGGATGCGTGTCATGATTTGTTTACTCTTGAACATTTGCAAAAATCGAACATTTCCCCTACTTTGAGCTCAATTTCAAGGTCATTTTCGTCATGAAACTAATCAAAATCATCTATATTTCTGTAGTATGTTTTCCATTCTATCGAATGAGACCATGAAAAAGAGAATACAACCATAAATACTATACGTAAATACACCTCAAAGGCGGCGTTTTAATCCAAAAAACGGTAATTTTTTTTCTCTCATTATGCACTGCATGCTGCAGGATTTTTTTTATACAGCGCACACTGACCACACAGACCCATTCTCTCATATGTGGGCCTACCAGCTTTCTCTCGCTTGATTTCAAGCCGCTAGAATTTGTGAGTATATATACGTCCGAAACAGTGGCTCTTAAGACGTATATATACGACCAAAACAGTCAAAGGGTTAATAGAAACTGTGTAACATGCCAAGACAAAACCATTCTTATTACTAATTTTTTTTACAATCTAAACATTCTAAACTACCTCACTTTGGTAAATATATTTAATCATTTGAAATTTATATTCATATGTAATTTGTAATATAGATTAAAAGCTAGTATTAAGTCTGTCCAAAATGTCTAGCATGCCCAGGCATGCTAGGCATGCTAACGGCCATCTTTGTAATTATAGTCCTTAGTCCTTAATATGTAAAACACACATTGTAATTTTTACAGAGAAATAAATCAATTTGAATTTGAGGGTCGAGACCCCTGATCCTTAACTCTCTCTCTTGGTCGAGAAATTAAAAAAAAAAAAAAAAAAAAATTTTTCTTATGAAATAATAGTTTTTTTTTCTAAATCTAATAGGCTAAAAAAAACATTTCTGCGATCAATACTTACCGAGATATAGATGATTGAAGTTGAGAGAAAATGAGGCATGTACGGCAACATCGGTGACTGCCGGTCGGCGGTAATTTTTCTTTTATTTTTTTTGGTTTTTTTTTTCTTTTTTCATTTTTCTTTTTCAAATAACTTTTATGGTCTGCGAGACCAATATAAGTGCTGTTTTTCAAATATTCACTCGTTATTTACCTCACAATAACTACACAAACTTTGTTTTCATTACATTGTTTACAAAACATGTTTACAAAAAGTAACAATGTCAAAGATTGTTTATTACTATTTTCTATCATATATATACATATATACAGTCACTGGACATGTTCCTAGAAGTTGTGGAGCTTGTGGAACTCTTTGAAACATGGTGTCATGCACAATGGTACTTTACACTCCTCACACATAAACGAGTGTCTCTGCGTTGTTGAGGACGTTTTTGTATGTGCACAGACATGGCACCTCTTCTGAGCCTTTGTCTTGCAAGCAGTAGCAGGCAGTTTCATTAGGTAGTGATCACCAGGCCTCAGGCGAGAGGATATTTGTTCATAATTTCGTGGGCGGTGTTCTATTGCAGGTGCTATTACTTGGTACTTGAATATTATTTGTCTGACCACAGACAAACAAAATTCACCATATGGTGGTTTGTTTCTGGTCTTCAGCTTATACATATTATAAGCATTGAGCATTGAAATGTCAGAATATTGAAAAAGAGTTTTATGTACCACTTATAACTCTTACGAACGCAATCAGCAAACCCAATCTGCATGTCACATTTGTCCACTGAACGCATATTGAGAGTGTAGTCCATCACAGCTTCAGGTTTTAGAATGGGTTCATCGGTCTCTCTATTCACCCTGCCAGTGTCTGCCATTTCATTAGGGTGAACTGATGACAACAGTGTGACATCTCGTTTGTCTTGCCACCGAAATGCCATGATGTCATTGGCAGAAAATGCCTGCACCTCACCTCTACGAGTGCCTGCATCAAACCTAGGCATATGCTTACGATTTGCACGCACTGTACCACACACATCTGTCATGTTCACTCGTAAAGGGCTTGTGTACCAGTTATCAGTATATAATATATGCCCCTTACCAAGATATGGTTCCATCATTGTTCTAACCACATCACCAGAGATACCCAATAACTTCCTGGTATCTTGCAATGTATTACCTCCAGTGTACACAATAATATCCAATACAAGACCACTGTAGCAATCACAAAGTACAAACAACTTTATACCAAAGCGTTTCCTCTTGCTTGGTATATACTGCTTGAACGACAGTCTACCTTTGAATAAAATCAAAGACTCATCAATAACAAGCTTCCTGAAGGGATAAAAATACATATTGAATTTCTGTTTCAGGTACACAAACACATTCCTAATCTTATATAACCTGTCGTTTCTGTCAGGCCTGGTTTTGTCTGATAAATGTAACATGCGTAACAGAAGCACAAATCGATTCACTGGTATAATATCACTGAAACCTGGGGTTGAAATCAGGCGGTCTGTTGACCAGTATGATTTGACACTGTGCTTATAAACATGCGGCATAAGCATTATTGTGGCAAAGAAAAGATACATCTCAGTACAGTTGTTTCTTTCCACTGGTGTAGACGTGATCCTGGTGAAAGTATTGTGTTTGCCATTGTGTAATCGAAGTATCTGTTGCTTTCCCTGACAATAATATCCATCAGGGGTTCATCAAAGAATAATTCAAAGCATTCCAGTTCAGTGGCATTGTTCCCAAGTGGACAAGATGGGCGTATTCCACTTTGGCTTTCATCAAACTGATGGGGATTGGGAATAAAATTCTGAGCTCCCTGCCAATCCCATTGGCGGTCTGCTGGTGGGTACTGGATATTGACAGGTGGTTGTGGAGGTTGTGGTTGTGCAGGTTGGTGTGGTGGGTGGGTGGGTGAGGGTGGCCTTTGTTGTAGCTGAGCTGAGTCAGCGGCGTGGGTGGCAGCATGGTCCACTGCTGGTGCCTCCCGCCTGGCACCACCACTACCACCACCAGATGCATGCACATTTCTCATACCAATTGCAGCACTATCATCTTCGTTTTCACTATCTGTGCCTGTTGTACCCCCACGGGATGTACTCCTAGATGTACTCCTAACCCTTGGAAGAGCATATGGCACACTACCAGAGCGCATATACCGTCGTATATACTGACGCTTCACTGGTGAATATTCCACTTCACTCTCGCTACTGGAACTGTTTTGAAGAGCTTGGAGTTCAAAATCACTATCACTATCATCACCATTGCTCACATCTGAGTCCTGGGTATGAGTAAATAACAATTTCCTCTTTCGTTCTGGTACAATTGAACGTGAACAAGATGGCACAGCACCAGAGGTGGAAGGTTGTGGGTCGTCTGGGTTTTCTTCACTATTACCGGTATTATCGTCATTATTTTCAGGCACAACCGCGTCAAAACCTTGAAAGTCACCTTCACTGACATCCCCATCACTGTTAGAACTGTCACTGGGGAATAATAATGTCCCAATTCGCCGAGGAGTAAGGTGTTTCTTGCTGCGATTCATGGTGGACAAGGCGGACTGAAATGGTGTTCCCACAATGCACCACTGGCTCCCCGATTTTTTTCCTACTGCGCACACTGACCACGCAGACCCTTTCTCTCACATGTAGGCCTACCAGCGATTCCCGCTCGATTTGAAGCCGCTAGAATTTATGCGTACTAGTACGTCAAAAACCCTGAAAGGGTTAAGAATTGAGGCCTCGACCCTGAAACGGTTAACTCACTCTCAGGGTCGAAATTTTTTCAAAAAAATCTTTTCTTAGGAAATGATAGAGAATCTTTTCCCGGTGGTAATGACACCAAACGTATGAAATTTGATGGAAAACTTACGAAATTATGCTCTCGCGAAGTTAACAGTATCAGCGATATTTACGCATCGGCGATTTTGCCCACTTTGAGCCCTATTTTCAGCCATTTCCATTGTTCCAGTCGACTAAAATCACAGCTATTTTGCTAGAACTCCATTTGTTCTATCGATTGGGTACAAAAAACTGCCCATTTACTGATTTCAACTACCCAATGAAGTGGATAGAAATTGGCAATTTAGCCAATTTCATACAAATTTCAAAAGATGCCAATTTCAAAATAGTCCAGAATAAACCAGACAGACATTCATGGTACTAAAATAACATTTTCTCTGTTCATTAGTCACATCTCCAGGCCCCTCTTATATTACTCTTGTTTTCCATTTTGAATTTTTATTCTCAAAAAATAAAAAGATTTACTGTTATGCAGACTACTGCATTATTGTAAAAATGGTATAAATAATATCAGCGCACTTTTGAAAGAATATTAGACTCACCAGTTGACGTGTATTGGACGCGTGGCGTGATTTGTTTACTCTTGAACATTCGGCAAAAATCGAACGTTTCCGCTACATTGAGCTCAATTTCAAGGTACTTTTCAATGTGAAACCAATCAAAATCATCTCTATTTGTGTAATATATCTTCCATTCTATCAAATGAGACCAAGAAAACGAGAATACAACCATAAATACCATACGAAAATACACTTCAAAGTCGGCGTAGTCTTGAGTTTTTTTCCTCATTATGCACTGCGTGCTGCAGGATTTTTTTTTATACTGCGCACACTGACAATGCAGACTCATTCTCTCACATGTAGGTCTACCAGCTTTCTTCTGCTAGATTTGAAGCCGCTAGAATTTTGGGATATTAATACTTCACCAACACTGGTTCGTAAGACGTATCTATATGGCACCAACAGTGAAAGAGTTAATATTGTCTTTAGGAGAACATGGATTATTTTCCATCTAATATGAATAAGTTTGCAATTTATTTCACTAATCCTTATGTATTGCACAGTGGACCCCCGGATTTCGTACTGCTCCAAACTCGAATAATTATGTAAGTGTATTTTTGTAAGTGCTTTTCTAAGTGTATTTTTGGGGGTCTAAAAGGACTAATCTAATTTACATTTGTCCTTATGGTAACAAATTCGTTCGAACGGCATTCGAACAACATTCTGGAACGAAGTATAGTCAAAAACCGGGGTACCACTGTATATGCACCAAACATTATATTGGTTATCCACGTGTTATAATATCCTTCTCTTGCATATTTTATGTTGCAACTTTTGAAAATGTAATAGAAATGTATAGCCTAGAGTTACAAATAGGGCTTGTCAGGTTTTCTTTTTAGTAAACATTGTCATGTTAATAATAGACCCAATGAGAGTGAGTGAGTTCAGGTAGTATATGCATATTTTACATATTCTATTCATATCACTATGAATGTGTATTATATTTCTCAATTTTTATTAATTATAATCCTTGGATTGAACCAGGTGTTGTATGATCTTTACAGGTTTAGCACTGTTATGTTGTTTTCCCTTTTACTTTGATGGTATGGTTCTCACTACATGTTTTAGTGTTGGTTAGCTTACATAGTCTTTATAAAGTCTAGGGTAATACTTACATTCATGATTGGTCTTCCTCAGTTAGTAGAATCTTTCACCAACCCTCTCAATAGGTTATTTAAAACACTATTACAAAAATAGGGGATATATTCCACATTAATGTATACAGAATATACAGGTTAGGAATTCTCTTATTCTTAACATAAGCATGCACTCCCAGCTGTTCTACTATTACAGCCACATGGTCTCTTCTGAAACAATTAGCCCTCCTTTTCTTTTGAAGGCCTTAACCCAGTGTTTTGACACACTATAGTCACCCTGGGTATAATGGTTACATCACTTTAAGGTCTAAATCTTACCTCTGGGGCACACATCCTGCCCAGAAATAAAATAAGAAGGACAAGTGCATCCTACCAGCTTGAAACCACCAAGGAAAGTGAGAGAGAGTTAGGGGCCTAGCTAGGCTCCTCCCCCCAAAACAAACAAAAGAATGTTAACAAGCACAACAAACAAAAGAATGCCAACAAGCACAACAAACAAAAGAATGTCAACAAGCACAATTCCCTAGCTACCACAATAATTCTGTTTTTCCCATACACCTTATTTTACTTTTACAAAAAGAAATACAACTTTTATAAACTACTTACTATTTAAATGTGTGTGTCTATAGTACAACCTATTATATTGAGAAAAACAGGCTTGACTCAACTGGGCTTTTTCCCCACAAGAGTGATCTGCCCTTATGACAAATAAAGCAGTTGTGCCCCCATCAGTTCAATATAATTAGGTATTCCAGAGTAACTATTACTTAAATACATCAATACATGTTGGGTCCTATAGCCCCATAACAAGCACTCCATCATGAATGTAGCAGTACAGTACTTGTATACATTATAACCACTAGACATTCTATAAACTAAATGTAAATAATCTTACTATATTTATCATTGAAAGTTAGTGAATAGAATATGTATGTCTGTGCTCAGCTGATGCAAACACAGTCAGAGCTTCATATCTTGAGTGGCAGATAGTAGCACATTCTGGACTAAAATTCTTTCTCTTGGTCTCTCAGACATCACCTCATGATGTGGGATGTTTCAAAAAAAATTTGCAGCCAGATCAAAATTACGACTTTGTGTTGCAGAATTGCAATATGTATATTCTGTCTCATGGTTAAGGTGGAACATTGTTAAACAGTCATTGTACAAACAAATGTTCAGAGGAAACATCTGATTGTCAATACCATCAAATATATATATATTTTTTTTTTTTTTTTTTTTTGCAAATGGAAGCTGTAATTTGAAATTGAATTTTTGAGTTGTGTTGATGGAGGATACTACCTCTATGATACAATAGCAGCTTATTTCTGTTATACTGGGAGAAAGAGGCTAGTAACCCTTCTTTTTTGTGTCCCCCTGCCTCAGTTGTGTTAAAAAAACATGAAATGCAAGAACTGAAAAATTTAAGGCTTTTTTTTTTTTTTTTACATAATTCCTGATTGTCATCTGTTTTAATATAATGGTCTTGATTAAGAGAGTTATAAATACTTTATGTACATTTGTAATTCTTAAAATATTATCATAATTTCCAGTAGCATTCAAAGTAGACTACAATCTCATATATTCTGCTTTTAAATTGACTTTCATTTTACTGTTTCTTCTTTGTTTCATACAGAGAGATGTTTTGGAGAGGTTAAATGAATTAATAGAAATTATTGGAGACTTTGAGCCAGAAGTACAGCTACTGGTATGTGAGGCATGTACCTCAGAGCAAACTAATGACAATGGTGCTCTCTCAAGAATAAAAGGTCAGTTTGAAACCTGTAGGTATACATTAAGTATTTTTATAATTATTAAGAAGATATTTTATAAAAATTAAAATTTATTTCAGCATGATAGTACATTGTTTGTACAGATAGGTGACATTTAGTTGTGCATGCGGAAAGCCCATACAGTGGACCCCTGTGAAGGTTGTTGCCAATCTTCTTAGGAAAAGTATAATAGAAAAAGACAATAATAACAATAACAATAAACACTTTATTTTAATAGAAAGAAATGTAAATAATAAATACGTAAATATGACTAATAATCCTATCTTAAGCTAGGTATTTACAGATGGACTTTTAACACAGTAGCTATGAATCGATATAAGACTCCATGTTGTAGGTGCATCGATGTTTCCCAAAAATCCAACAGTTGTCCACATCCACAATAATGTCACAGTTCTTTTATTAATTTTTATTATAATAATTAAGGTGCTAACTCAGGTACTAATTTACTTTACTTTCATTGTTTGCTATCATTTTCCCTAGCTCCTTTATTCCCAGCTTTAGTAAACTACCATAGTTCAATTAATTGCATTTGTATAAATTGACTAAGGTACAAATTCACGTGCCAAGAACTCTGTCAAATACCCTGTATCTCTACAAACTCTTATTAAAAATTTGTAATAATCAAATAGTTCCTAAGCATTTATTCTAGTATCATATTATTAAGTTTAGTATTATCTATTCTTCTCAGGTCTAGTTATAGAATCACATCAAATCTTATGATTACAGGAATTGATCCTGATATCAACCTATTATTAAATGACTTACATGATTCCAACAGCAACTGTAACTATTACACAGCAGATCAAGCAAAGACATTACTCAGAGCCAACAATAACATAACTATCTTCAATTACAATGTTAGATCTTTGAGCAAACATTATGATGACCTCACAGCACTACTCCAATCCCTCCAGACCAATATGTCAATCATCACACTCACTGAGACCTGGCTGAAGCCTGATACTACAGATGTCTATGCCATCCCAGGTTACACAGCCATTCACAATTGTAGGACAGATCAGCGAGGGGTGGAATAGCTATATATTACTCAGATCAACTTGAATGTATCAACAGCTCTTGCATAAGGGATGAGCATGGAGAATATATTATAGCTAAATTTAAATCAAAAGACCTGCAAAAACCCCTCACAGTGATAAACATCTACAGATTACCACAGTCAAACATTCACCATTTTAGTGAAAAACTAGGTAACCTAATAACTGATGCACACATGAACAAAGACCATTTGCTGCTCACAGGAGACTTCAATATAAATCTCCTACATGACCAGGACCCACAAGTAACAGAATTCACAAACACTATGAGCAACTGCTTGTTACTACCAACAATATCAAAACCTACAAGAATCTCCGAGACTAGTACCTCATTACTAGACCACATCTGGACTAATACTATAGCCCTCTAAAATCAGGCATCATCACAGACAACACCACAGACCACTATCCGACCTTTCTCATAACTAATCTTGGTAAATTGCCCCTAGATATTACAAAAGTTACCTTCAGACTACATAACGAGTCAGCTGTAAATAACTTTATAACAGCTATGATTAACATTGACTGGCATAATGAGTTAGAAACATATACAGATACTAATGAATGCATCAAGAATTTCCTTAACAAAACCCACCACCTCTATAACAAACATTGCCCTAAAAACTAAACAGATCACAGCTAAGAGACTTAACAATCCCTGGCTAACACCCAGCATCCTTAAATCCATTAACAAAAGGCACCAATATGAAAAACAATACAGAAGGGGTCTAATAACCAGAGAACAATCCAAACGCTACTCATCAACCCTTACCAGCCTGATAAGGAGATCAAAAAAATTGTATTATGAGAACAGACTCCAGAACATAAAAGGTGATATGAAAAGACCTGGAAGACCCTATCTGCAATTCTAGGAAATAATAAGATAGCGAAAAACAACACCATCAAATTATCAAGAGCAGATGAACCCTACTCTCACCTACTGAGACAGCAAACAGACTTAATGTTTTCTTCTCCACCAGGGGAAAGAATCTAGCGAGTAAAATCCCAAGCTCAAACACCCGTCCAACAGACTACCTCACAAACACCTACCCTAATACGCTATTCCTAGCTCCTACCAACCCAATTGAAGTCTCGCTCATAATCAACACCCTTAAAAACAAGGCAGGAGACATAAACAGCCTACCAACTTTTATGTACAAAAAGCTTCACAGGTACTGTCACCAATTATAGCAACACTATTCAATAAATCCATTGAAGCCTCTACCTTTCCATCAATTCTCAAAATAGCTAGGGTCACCCCGATCCACAAAGGAGGTGATCAAACAGACCTGAATAATTATAGACCAATTTCTAATTTACCCCTTGCTTTCCCAAAATCTTTTAAAAAATTAAATTTATAGACAAAAACTATTCCTACCTCGTCTCCCACAATTTTCCAACCCCCGTCAATTTGGAAATTCCCGGACAAAAAAAACACAAAAGATCCAAATTTCGCCCTGTTAGGTTAAATTTTACAGCACTTGAGAAAAAAAAAATCCCCCTGGAAACTTCATTGATCTCCCTGGGTTTTGATCAGTTGGGGGATGATTTTTCTTTTCCAAAAAACTATGGTTTTAAAGGGACCCCCAACTCCAAAAACTCCTCTAACCCAACCAAAAACGTGGTACACAAATGGGCAACTCTTCCACAACCAAACCCCGTCGGGTCCCCCAAGGGAAACCAGGGCCCCCCTATTCCTCATTTTCATAAATGACCTACCGTCTCCCTTCCCCAAACCCATTTTATTTTCAGATGACACCAAATATGTCTTTCTCACCCAAATCCAGTTTCTGGCCCCCCACTTTTGCCGGAAACCCCAAAAAAATCAACATGGATGATGACTCAAGCACTCCAAACTGGCAAGACCCACTTTCCCCGTTTGGGAAAAAAAAACAAATTTCCTTTAAAATAACACTTAATGGTTTTTCGTATCACAAGACTCACAGGGAAAATTCCCAGGGAAACCACCTTGACAGTAGCCCAAATTCCAAAAACATATACAACAAATTTCCAAAAACTCAGAAACAAACATATTTTCAAAAATACGCTATTTTCCCCCAAACCTTTTCCTTACACTTTTATCATTCACTTATCTACCCCTATCCCACCCCATGGAATCTGTGCATGGGGATCCAAAAAAACGTTAAAACACCTTGGGGCCACTCATAACACAACAAAAAAGCAATCAGAAAAAGATAACAAATTCCCCCTCTGAAAAACATACTCCACCCCAAAATTCAAAAGTCTCAAACTACCCCTAAAAAACATTCCCTACTTACTCTTGTCCTACTACAAAATAAAAAATTTACACTCTAATATAAACCCTCTGCTCAAAAAATCTCCCCACCAACTTTAATAGGACCCTTTACCACAAACAGACACAGATCACTTTGATATACCCTGTTCATATCAACCTATGTAAAAAATTTTATGCACATAAAGGGCCCCCAAAATTCCTTTCCAGTAAAATTTTTAAGATAATCTTGTCTGAAAATCAATTTAAGACTCAACTCAAAAACCCCCTACTCACCCAAACCCAAATGATAAATTTTAAACTACTTTGAAAAATGTAGTTTTTTTCCCATCGATAATCTCAATTTTTAATAATATGTTACTTTATGTTACCCCCACTCATATTATAAATTAATGTAAAAGCCCTTTTAATGTTATTTTTTAAAATAAAATTAATTCCCTAATCATTTAAAAATCTTCACCTGTAAAATCTGATCAATATCATTATATAAAAAAAACAGTAAAATTTCATCATGTTTAAAATTTTTAAAATAAATTTTTTTCAGAATAAACTCAATAAATTTCTCTAATAAAAGTACATAGTTTTTAAAAGGGCTAGAAAAAAGCTGCCCCAATCCATGGTGTCGTGGCTCTCCTTGCACTCAATTTAAAATTGTAACCCTTCCTGTAATCTGTGAAATAAAATTTTTTTTGTTTGTTTTTTTTTTGTTTAAAAAGAAAAATTTTAAAAAATAAAAACTAAATATGATTATAATAATCCTATATTAAGAAAAATGAAAAATAAAAACAAAAAATATATATAAAAATTCAAAGCTAAATATTTACAGCTGGGTTTTAACACTGAAACAATGAATCCCTGTGATGACTCCGTGGTTTGGGGGTATTGTTTTTGTTGTTGCCTCGATGTTTTCCCAAAACCCAACATTTTTCCAAGCTTCTCAATGTCACAAAATGATGCCCAGGGACTCATTTGGGTTTGCCCCTAGTGACGTCAGTTGCCTGATGTTTCTGGTGTGTACTGAGGTATTTGGTGTAGTGTAAAATTGAGGGAGTTACTCTGTTTCTAAATTTGGGTGAATCCCGGCCCCACCCCAGCCTTGAACCCGATGACCCGGACGGACACAGAGGACTGTGAATGAAACCACAATAATTACTCCCACTCTAGCATTAATTTACATATTAACAAAAAAGCCTTTAAAAAATGGCGAAACTGTTCGTTGGCCCCCTTTTAAGAAAAAACTTCCCCCTGAAGTCTGCTAAAAGGCCATTACGGGAATTTACCCCCTTAAGGGAAAAATGTCACGTGGGTTAGTCTATTTCAGCCCCCAAAAAATACACTTCCAAAACACTGACAATATTATATTTTTAAAAATTTTACGTTTTCCCAGGGTTTAGAAACTGGGCCCCTTACAAACTATAAAAACCCAAGGGCAGGACATAGCAGAAGTGAATGTTGTTAAACAGGGATGAAGCCCCAAAATAATTAAAAAGTGGCTCTTAAACATAAAATAATGAAGATACGGGGCAGCCGTGAAGTACTTACAGTGAATCGGGGTGGTCAGACAAGTGATTTCAACCGGTGGCCGGAGCCTTTCCCCCTCACCGCGTAAAAAGGGGAGGGGGATAGCAGCAGCCAGACACTCACCCCACCTCAACAAACAAACACCCTCCCCAAACCCTCCTCACCCTACCTTCACCCCTTTTTCCTCCTATCTTGGACTTTTCCCTCAAAATAATGTAAATACAATTAATCCGTTCCATAAAAAAAAATTCACAAAAAAAAAAAAATAAAAAACATTTACTTACCCTTTTTGAAGACACTTTTAAAGGGATCTGGAAGAAAAGATGATGACTGGAGCAGATTTAGTGGTTGGAAGGGGAAACCCCCTCCCAAAAAGGGCTTCGGGTAACAAGTCCCCCTCTGGGGTTACCCTTCTTGGTCTTTTTCCCTTAGGACCGGGGAGGGTCCCAGACCCCTTCCTGGTGGGAAATAATATCCCCAGTCCTCTTTTTTGGCGACTTTTCAACACTTTCCGAAGTGCAACATGGCTCTTCACTGAAGTGGCTCCCCAAAAACTCATTTTAGCTTGCTCAGGGTGGTTTTCTTTCAATAAATGTCTGCAACTCATTCCACTTTGTACACATCTCCTTAAACACTGGGAAAGGGACCTCCCCCTGTCTCTCTCCCCCCTCCTTTGGAAACAATAACCTCAGCTGTGGGCTGTTGCTGTTCCAGATAAACTCTTGCAGCTCTTCAGTTGGTTTGCTTACCCCGTGCTTCTCCACCAACTCTTCCACATCCTCACCACTCACCACCAACCCCCCGGCTGTTTTTCCCCAAAGCCACAACATCTTCCCCAACATGTTACAACAGGCACAGGGTCGTCAGGGTCAGCCTCCCAAAACCTTCAAAAACCCTCTGTTGGACACCCCAAACCCGGCCCCAATGGTCTCCCAAACAAAGTTCAAAGTCCGGAAGTTACTCCCCCCCAAGCCTTACCTATAAGGCGTTGCAAATACACAAT
>WNWK01004475.1:0-49567 GCA_009830355.1 Cherax destructor | reverse complement strand
CCAGCTCCAACCAAACAGTAAGGAGAATGGGATCACTTGACCATCCACTCTTCCCACTATAATCAAGAGTGCCCTATGACAGTTCCCTTGATATACGTAACATAAAAGAACTCAATGAAGAAGATTTATCACTGGAAAATCTCGGATCCCTAGAGTCTATTCCTAAAATAATCTTCAAGCTCAAAACAAAGGTGGCAGAAGTAACTAGCACATCCTGCCTTGACTTGACTAACATAAACAAAGAGTATTTAATAATCACCAAATCCTTTAAATACCTTTACTGTAATCCTACTATAGCAAATGAATACTTATGGAGGGTGGCAACCGTCTGTGGTGTAGAGCGGTGGAGGAGGTAAACACTGCGTCGATGGTGGCGGAGTTCCAATAATGTGGCCAGGTACCGCTGGCTCAAGTCCGAGTAGCGTCGAATCGTGTTCGAGGTGTCGAATCTTTGAGTCGAATCCTGGCAAGGTCGCCACTTGTGAAGGTTCTTGCCAATCTTCTTAGGAAAAGTATAATAGAAAAAGACAATAATAACAATAACAATAAACACTTTATTTTAATAGAAAGAAATGTAAATAATAAATACGTAAATATGACTAATAATCCTATCTTAAGAAAAATGAAAAATGAAAACAAAAATATATACTTGATCCAAAGCTAGGTATTTACAGATGGACTTTTAACACGGTAGCTATGAATCGATATAAGACTCCGTGTTAAAGGTGCATCAATGTTTCCCAAAAATCCAACAGTTGTCCACATCCACAATAATGTCACAAATGATATCAGGGACTCAGGTGAAGGTTGTCCCCCTGGTAAAGTACAGTTGCCTGAGGTTTCTAGAGTGTGGACTTTTGAACTACTGGCGTAGTGAAGAATTGGTGGTAACGACTCTGTTTCTCACTTGGTGAGTACGCCGGCCCCCCACTCAGCCTTGAATCCGATGATCCGTGCAGAAACAGAGGACTGTGGGAGAAACCAAAAGAATTACTCGCCACTCTAGTATTAATTTACATAGTAGGCATAAGGCCTTTAAAAGAAATGGTGAAACTGCAACAAATAACTTTACCAAAAGCCAAGGCAGGGCAGAGCAGAAGTTAATGTTGCTAAAAATGAGTGAAGCTCAAAACAAATTAACGAGTGAAGCTGTTGAACATAAAATAATTAAGATACGAGCAGCTGTGAAGTACTTACAGTGAGGTCGGGCGTGGTCAGTCGAGTGATTTAACCTGTGGCCGGAGCCTAGCATTACACCTCTCACCGGGTAGAAAAGGGGGGGTATAGCGGGAGCTAGACACTCACCCCACCTCAACAAGCAGACTACCATTCAACTATCACTATACATACCTTCACACTTTCATCACTCCTATCTATGGACTTTTACCTCACACCCCCGGTTCTCGTCGGTAATCCGTCCCAGAGGGCCCGTCGACCACCGGTTTGGTCGAACTCTGATTCTATTTTCCCCATAAGAAATAATGGAAATAAAATTAATCCATTCCAGACATCCAAAAGTATTAAAATAAAATATTTTTTAGAACTTTTTGACCTTAAATTATACACATTTTTATGAAAAATTAAGAAATAATAGTACAATAACATGTCACTTACATTTATTGAAGAGTTGTTGATGTGTGCAACACGGGAAGAGGGGAGAAGATGGAGTAGTATGCTAGTGTTTGGAAGAGGAATTCCCTTCCATTAACACTGCAGGTGGCAAGTTCTTTTCTGGGGTTACTGGCCTTTTTCTTTGAATGCTACACTCCCTGCATGAATGCTACACTCCCTGCATCCCTGCTTCACTCGCTGCATGAATGCTACACTACCTGCATCCCTGCTTCACTCCCTGCATGAATGCTACACTCCCTGCATCCCTGCTTCACTCCCTGCATGAATGCTACACTCCCTGCATGCCTACTACACTCCCTGCATCCTTGCTACACTCCCTGCATGCCTGCTACACTCCCTGCATCCTTGCTACACTCCCTGCATCCCTGCTACACTCCCTGCATCTTTGTTACACTCCCTGCATGCCTGCTACACTCCCTGCATCCTTGCTACACTCCCTGCATCCCTGCTACACTCCCTGCATCCTTGCTACACTCCCTGCATTCCTGCTACACTCCTTGCATCCCTGCTACACTCCCTGCATCCTTGCTACACTCCCTGCATCCCTGCTACACTCCCTGCATCCCTGCTACACTCCCTGCATCCCTGCTACACTCCCTGCATCCTTGCTACACTCCCTGCATGCCTGCTACACTCCCTGCATCCCTGCTACACTCCCTGCATCCTTGCTACACTCCCTGCATCCTGCTACACTCCCTGCATCCTTGCTACACTCCCTGCATCCCTGCTACACTCCCTGCATCCTTGCTACACTCCTGCTACACTCCTGCATCCTTGCTACACTCCCTGCATCCCTGCTACACTCCCTGCATCTTTGTTACACTCCCTGCATGCCTGCTACACTCCCTGCATCCTTGCTACACTCCCTGCATCCCTGCTACACTCCCTGCATCCTTGCTACACTCCCTGCATTCCTGCTACACTCCTTGCATCCCTGCTACACTCCCTGCATCCTTGCTACATTCCCTGCATCCCTGCTACACTCCCTGCATCCCTGCTACACTCCCTGCATCCCTGCTACACTCCCTGCATCCTTGCTACACTCCCTGCATGCCTGCTACACTCCCTGCATCCCTGCTACACTCCCTGCATCCTTGCTACACTCCCTGCATCCCTGCTACACTCCCTGCATCCTTGCTACACTCCCTGCATCCTTGCTACACTCCCTGCTACACTCCCTGCATCCTTGCTACACTCCCTGCATGCCTGCTACACTCCCTGCATCCTTGCTACACTCCCTGCATCCTTGCTACACTCCCTGCATCCTTGCTACACTCCTTGCATCATTGCTACACTCCCTGCATGCCTGCTACACTCCCTGCATCCTTGCTACACTCCCTGCATCCTTGCTACACTCCCTGCATGCCTGCTACACTCCTTGCATCCTTGATACACTCCCTGCATCCTTGCTACACTCCCTGCATGCCTGCTACACTCCCTGCATCCTTGCTACACTCCCTGCATCCTTGCTACACTCCCTGCATCCTTGCTACACTCCCTGCATCCCATCTACACTCCCTGCATCCTTGCTACACTCCCTGCATCCTTGCTACACTCTCTGCATAAATGCTACACTCCCTGCATGAATGCTTCACTCCCTGCACATTCTTTACCACAGGCTTGGCACTAGGAGCTTTCTTGGGGCCCATGGTGGCTTATTTAGCAGTTGCAAGCACTAAAAACACTGGAATAATGACAATATATATGGTATGAATGTGTGGGTGGTGCGTGGGTAGTGGTCGCTCACTTGTAAACAATATCACATTGAGTGCCTGGGCACCCAGCTGGGCCACGGCCCCACGCGTACGCGTCCAGGATGGATAGCCAACTCTCGCCCAACTCCGAGTGGCCGCCTAATACCGAGCCAAAAATATTGTAAAAAAACCCGTTGAACACCGATTTGGCCGAGCTCCGACGCCGTCGAGCACCGGGGGTTCACTGTATTTATGCAGAACATTTTGGGCAAACTTAAGACTAAAATGGCAATAACTAAAATGCTTATATATAAGGACATTAACCCCTTAACTGTCCAAGCATAGATCTACATTCTTACTGCTAGCACTTCAAACGTAGATCAACGTTTTATTTTTCCTGTCTCCAAATTTGCGACGATTGGCCTTAGATGCCTAGTCAGTATAGAATGGGTCTTAACACTCGGTGTGTGCAGTATAAAAAAAATCTGGGACCTACGAAAAGCATTTGATATAGTTGACCAAAATCTCCTACACTTAAAACTGTATCATTATGGCATCAGAGGACATTCCCTTGATTACCTAAAATCTTATCTTAACGACAGACACCAGTATGTACAGTGGACCCCCAAGTTTTGGCTACCCTGAGTATCGGCCGACTCGTGTTTCGGTCACTTTTTTCGGCCCAATTTTAGCCCCACTATCGGCCGCTTCCCCGAGTTTCGGCCCACATACCAGACCTGTCTGCCTTGTGCACCTCCCTGCGCAGGCTTCGTGAGCCAGTCTAGCTTTGTTTATCTTTGAGTGAACATTACCCTGTGCACTCATCCAAACATTTCACAATAAATTCATTGTGTTTAGTGCTTGTTTATTGATTGTGACTGTGAAATAAGCCACCATGGGCCCAAAGAAACTTCATAGTGGCAGCCCTTTTGTAAAGAAAGTGACAAACACGATAGAATTGAAGAAAGAAATTGTAGCAAAGTACCAAAGTGGAGGAGGAAGAGAGAGGGAAGAATGTGCCTTCTTCAGTGATTCCCCTATATATACGATACTAAAGCAGCATGAGTCGATAAAGGCTATAGCACTAGCCAGCGATAAAGTGTCATTAACAGTGTAGCAAGTAAGTTAAGCGATTAAGCAATAGAAAAATGACGACACGAAACTTAACTCCATTGTTGTTTGA
Organism: Cherax destructor; assembly: GCA_009830355.1. Taxonomy (NCBI): domain Eukaryota; kingdom Metazoa; phylum Arthropoda; class Malacostraca; order Decapoda; family Parastacidae; genus Cherax; species Cherax destructor. The sequence continues at coordinate 45,058 of WNWK01004475.1, read as the reverse complement.
GGTATATAGGGGCACTGAGACCAACGCCGCCCTTTGCCACCATCTCTTCCAAGGCAAGTGTAAATATTTATTTATAAATTAAAGTGTAAATATTTCTTACAGTGGACCCCCGGTTTTCGTGATTTTTTCGTTCGAGAATGCTGTTCAAGTGCCATTACCAAACGAATTTATTCCCATAAGGAATAATGTAAAGTAGACTAGTCCTTTTAGACCCCCAAAAATACACTTATAAAAGCATCAAAAAATACACTTACATAAAAGGGCGAGTTTCGAGCAGGACGAACACGGGGGGGTTCACTGTATTTATATATTAAATTGTAAATATTTCTTATTTATAAATTACGTACATTGTTTCAGTGTGAATAGTGGTGGTGGCTTCTGCTGCCGCCCACCACCACCACTAATATATGTACGACTTATGGTCAGTGGCCCTTATAAACCCAACAACAATAACACTAACGCCAGTCCTCTCATACATAATGACATATTTTATTCATTCTAGAGTATATATCATGTTTCTATGTTATTAATATTGTTTATTATGTCATATTAGATGAATTGTGATAGATAAATAAGCCGTGGAGTTCATATTAGTGTCATATTGAAGGGCTATCTTGTCCTGCCTCCAACCAAACTCTCCTGACTCTCTCATATACCAACAAGAGTCTTCAATAAAGGTAAAACTGATTTATATGTTCATTTATCCATTAACCCTTTCAAGGTTTTGGTCGTACTAGTATGGCTTACGCCCCAGGGTTTTGGTCGTACTAGTACGCCTAAATTCTAGCGCCCTCAAATCAAGCAGAAACAGGCTGTTAGGCCTAGATGTGAGAGAATGGATCTGTGTGGTCAGTGTGCGCAGTATAAAAAAATTCCTGCACCACACAGTGCATAATGAGGAAAAAAAACTCTGACCATGTTTTTGGTTTAAAACAGCGACTTTGCAGTCTATTTTCGTATGGTATTTATGCTTGTATTCTCGTTTTCTTAGTCTCATTTGATAGAATGGATGATATATTACAGAAATAGAGATAATTTTGACTGGTTTCACGATGACAAGTACCTTGAAACTGAGCGCAAAGTAGCGAAAATGTTCGATTTTGGCCGATGTTCAAGAGTAAACAAATCACACCATTCGTCCAATACACATCAACTGGCGAGTCTAATATTCTTGCACAAGTGCACTGATATTATTTATACCATTTTTACAATGATGCAGTTGTATACATAACAGTAAATCTTCTATTTTTTGTGAGAATAAAAATTCAAAATGGAAAGCAAAATTAATGTAAGAGGGGCCTGGAGACGTGACTAATGAACAGAGAAGATGTTATTTTAGTGCCAGGAATGTCTGCCTTGTTTATTCTGGACCCTATTTTGAAATTGGCATCTTTTGAAATTTGTGTGAAATTGGCCAAATTGCTATTTTCTGACCACTATTTTGGGTAGTTGAAATTGGTAAATAGGCGATTTCTTGTACTCAGTCGATAGAAGAAATAGAGTTCTAGCGAAGTAGCTATAATTTTAGTAAACAGAAACATTGGAATTTGCCGAAAATAGGGCTCAAAGTTGGCGAAATCGCAGATGAGTAAATGTCATCGATACCGCTAACTTCACGAAATCATAATTTCATTATTTTTTGATCAAATTTCATAATTTTGATGGCGTTATGATCGGAAAAAGTTTCTTTATCATTTTATAAGATTTTTTTTTTTTTTTTAAATTCTGTGACCCTGAGAACGAGATTCGGAGAGGGTCCTGAAACCCCCAAAGGGTTAAAATTAGTGCTTTATATTTATTTCTAATTGTTTTCTGTATGTAAAACTATAGTATTCATTCTTTAAAAAAATGATTTTTTTTGTGAATATTTTTGGGTGGAACGGATTAATTGTATTTACATTATTTCTTTTTTTTTTTCTTTTTTTTCAACAAGTCGGCCGTCTCCCACCGAGGCAGGGTGACCCAAAAAGAAAGAAAATCCCCAAAAAAGAAAATACTTTCATCATCATTCAACACTTTCACCACACTCATACATAATCACTGTCTTTGCAGAGGAGCTCAGATACGACAGCTGAGAATAGTCCCTCCCAGCTGTCACTATCTCAGACCCCTCCTTTAAAGTGCAGGCATTGTACTTCCCATTTCCAGGACTCAAGTCCAACTAAATCAATTAACTGGTTTCCCTGAATCCCTTCACACAATGTTACCCTGCTCACACTCCAACAGATCGTCATGTCCCAAAACCATTCGTCTCCATTCACTCCTATCTAACACGCTCACACATGCTTGCTGGAAGTCCAAGCCCTCGCCCACAAAACCTCCTTTACCCCTTCCCTCCAACCTTTTCTAGGACGACCCTACCCAGCCTTCCTTCCCTACAGATTTATACACTCTCCAAGTCATTCTACTTTGATCCATTCTCTCTAAATGACCAAACCACCTCAACAACCCCTCTTCAGCCCTCTGACAAATACTTTTAGTAACTCCACACCTCCTAATTTCCACATTCCGAATTTTCTGCGTAATATTTACACCACACATTGCCCTTAGACAGGACATCTCCACTGCCTCCAGCCTCCTCCTCGCTGCAGCATTTGCAACCCATGCTTCACACCCATATAAGAGTGTTGGTACCACTATACTTTCGTACATTCCTTCTTTGCCTCCATGGATAACGTTTTTGTCTCCACAGATACCTCAATGCACCACTCACCTTTTTTCCTTCATCAATTCTATGGTTAACCTCATCCTTCATAAACCCATCCGCTGACACATCAACTCCCAAATATCTGAAAACATTTACTTCTTCCATAATCCCTCTCTCCAATGTGATATCCAATTTTTCTTTATTTAAATAGTTTGATACCCTCATCACCTTACTCTTATCTATGTTCACTTTTAACTTTCTACCTTTACACACTCTCCCAAACTCGTCCACTAACCTTTGCAACTTTTCTTTAGAATCTCCCATAAGCACAGTATCATCAGCAAAAAGTAACTGTGTCAACTCCCATTTTGCATTTAATTCTCCATAATTTAATCCCACCCCTCTCCCCAACACCCTAGCATTTACTTCTTTACAACCCCATCTATAAATATATTAAACAACCATGGTGACATTACACATCCCTGTCTAAGACCTACTTTTACCGGAAGTAATCTCCCTCTCTCCTACACACCCTAACCTGAGCCTCACTATCCTCATAAAAACTCTTACAGCCTTCAGTAACTTACTACCTATTCCATACACTTGCAACATTTGCCACATTGCTCCCCTATCCACTCTATCATATGCCTTTTCTAAATCCATAAATGCAATAAAAACTTCTCTACCTTTATCTAAGTACTGTTCACATATATGCTTCACTGTAAACACTTGATCTACACATCCCCTACCCACTCTAAAGCCTCCTTGCTCATCTGCAATCCTACTCACTGTCTTACCTCTAATTCTTTCAATAATAACCCTGCCATACACTTTACCTGGTATACTCAGTAAACTTATTCCCCTATAATTTTTACACTCTCCTTTATCCCCTTCCCTTTATATAAAGGAACTATACATGCTCTCTGCCAATCCCTAGGTACCTTCCCTCTTTCATACATTTATTAAACAAAAATACCAACCACTCCAGCACTATATCCCCCTGCTTTTAACATTTCTGTCATGATCCCGTCAGTTCCAGCTGCTTTACCCCTTTCATTCTACGTAATGCCTCACGCACCTCCCTCACACTCACATCCTGCTCTTCTTCACTCCTAAACGATGTTGTACCTCCTGGCCAGTACATGAAATTACCGCCTCCCTTTTTCATCGACATTTAAAAGTTCCTCAAAATATTCCCGCCATCTACCCAATACCTCCAGCTCCCCATCTACTAACTCCCCTACTCTGTTTTTAACTGACAAATCCATTTGTTCCCTAGGCTTTCTTACCTTGTTTATCTCACTCCAAAAATTTTTCTTGTTTTCAGCAAAATTTCTTGACAGAGCCTCTCCCATTCTTTCATCCGCTCTTCTTTTGCACTCTCTAACCACTCTCTTCACCTTTCTTTTACTCTCCATATACTCTGCTCTTCTATTAACACTTCTGTTTTGTAAAAACCTCTCATAAGCTACCTTTTTCTCTTTTATCACACCCTTTACTTCTTCATTCCACCACTCACTCCTCTTTCCTCCTGCACCCACCCTCCTATAGCCACAAACTTCTGCCCCACATTCTAATACTGCATTTTTAAACTATCCCAACTCTCTTCAACCCCCACTACTCATACTTGCACTATCCCACCTTTCTGCCAATAGTTGCTTATATCTCACCCTAACTTCCTCCTCCCTTAGTTTATACACTTTTACCTCTCTTACTTGCTGTTGCCATTTTCTTTTTGTCCCATCTACCTTTTACTCTAACTGTAGCTACAACCAAATAATGATCTGATATATCTGTTGCCCCTCTATATACATGTACATCCTGAAGAATACCCATCAACCTTTTATCCACCAATACATAATCCAACAAACTACTTTCCTTATGTGCTATATCATACCTTGTATATTTATTTATCCTCTTTTTCATAAAATATGTATTACTTATTACCAAACCTCTTTCTACACATAGCTCAATTATTTCTTATGGAAATTATTAGTTTGACTTTCAGCCAGTTCGAGTTGAGGCCTAGCTCCTGGAACATATTACGGCCGAAACTCGGGGGTCCACTGTATATGCAAATGGAGTCAACTCTGCTATCCAACCTGTAGCTGTAGGAGTACCCCAGGGTAGTGTCCTAGGCCCACTCTTTCTCATCTACATCAGTGATCTCCTCAATGCAACCCAACTCCTTAAACCAGTTCTATTCGCAGGTGACACTACTTTTGTCTACTCCCATTTGAACCCAGTTGTACTTAGAAACACTGTAAACAATGAGCTGCTAAAAATATGTACAGTGGACCCCCGGCTAATGAACAAAATTCATTCCAGAAGCCTGCTCAAGTGCCATTACCGAACGAATTTACGTCCTTAAGAAATAATGTCACGTAGGTTAGTCTTATTTCAGACCCCCAAAAAATACACTTCCACAAGCACTTACAATATTATACTTACATAATTGTACAATTTCCGGGGTGTTTGTTAGCTGGGGGTCCACTGTACTTGGATGATGACCAACAAACTCACTCTCAACATAGACAAAACATACTTCATGCTGTTTGGCAACAGAGCCTTAAATATCCAACTTAATACATGTACAGTGGAACCCCTCGTAACGAATGCTCCATATAGCGAACAAATCGTGCAACGAACGCTTTTTTCGCAAAATATTTTTCTCGTGTAGCGAACATTTACTCGTGAAGCGAACCGTACCAGACCCCCGCGCTTGCGCAGTGAGGCGGACAGGATGCCAGTCAAGCGTTGTTTACACTTGAGAGAACATTACCCAGCACGCTCTTTCAAACATTCACAATACAGTGGACCCCCACCTAATGAACAAAATTCATTCCAGAAGCCTGCTCAAGTCCCATTACCAAACGAATTTACTTCCTTAAGAAATAATGTCACATAGGTTAGTCTATTTCAGACCCCCAAAAATACACTTCCACAAGCACTTACAATATTATTCTTACATAATTGTACAATTTCCTGGGTGTTCGTTAGGCGGGGGTCCACTGTACTTTTGTTGTGTTTATTGTTGGTTAAGTGATTGTCACTGTGAAATAAGTCACCTTGGTTCCAAAGAAGCTTCCTAGTAGCACCCCTGTGGTAAATAGAGTGAGGAACACCATCGAACTGAAGAAAGAGATTGTAGAAAAATATGAGAGTGGCGTGCGTGTGAGGGAGCGTGCCAGGATGTACAACACAAACAAATTAGTATCGGCATAGGATGTGTAAGAGTTGGTGGAGGAGCACAGGGTAGAGCTAACAACTGAAGAGCTGCAAGAGCTGGAACTGGAACAGCATCAGACCAGAGCTGAGGTTATTGCTTCACAAGAGGAGGAAGAGAGAGTGAAGGAGGTGCCTTCTTCAGTGATTAAGGAAATGTGTGGAATGTGGAATAGGTTACAAAGTTTTGTTGAAAAACACCACTCTGAGCAAGCTGAAATGAGCCATCTGTGCAACCACTTCAGTGACAGCCATGTTGCACTTCAGGAAAATATTAAAGTTGCCAGAAACAGAGGACTGTGGACAGTTATTTCACGAGGCAGGGATCCAGTGACTCTCAAGCTGTTCCTAGTGGCATTAAAAGAAAAAGAAGGGAAGTAACCCCAGATAAGGACTTGTTACCTGAAGTCATTTTAGAGTGGGATTTCCCTTCCAAACACTAACACCCTCCCCCTGTCATCCTCCCTATCTTCCAGATGTCTGCAACTCTCTTCAATAAAGGTAAGTAAATGTTATTTATTAATCTGTTTTTTATTATTTAGTATTAAAATGTATTTTTTGTGAATATTTTTGGATGTCTGGAACGGATTAATTGTATTTACATTATTTCTCATTGGAAATAAGGTTTTGAATTACGAACTTTTCGTGTTAAGAACTAGCTCCTGGAATGGATTAAGTTCGTTAGTTGAGGGACCACTGTATATTGATAAATGGTTCCCCTATATCAAGATACACTGAGGGTAAATTTCTAGGTCTTCTCCTTGACTGTAATCTTAAATTTCATTCCCACATCCAACACATATCCAAGAAAATTTCCAAATCAGTAGGCATCCTTTCCAAGATACGATACTATGTACCACAAACGACACTCCTTACACTATACCACTCATTAATATATCCTTACCTCACCTGTGGTATTTGTACCTGGGGATCAACCACAGCCAACCACCTTAAATCTTTAATAACCCAACAAAAAGCTGCAGTGCGGATGATTACCAGCTCCTGTGCTAGACAGCACACCCCACCACTTTTCAAAAGCCTGAACTTGTTAAATATACGAGACATACACTTATATTGGTTTAGCGCTTTTATTTGATTATAATAATAATAATAATACACTTATATTATTGTGCCTACTACATATACAGAACATTAAATTCCACTATAAACCCTCCACTTAAACTCCTCCTTGACAGTTACAACAATGCACAGTCACAACACAAGGCATAAGGCACTCTTCAACATCCCTCGTGTCAGTCTCACACTATGCAAAAATGCTATGAACATAAAGGGCCCGAAGATCTGGAACTCGCTACCAAATCCAGCAAAGGATCCCCTGACTACTTATAAATTTAGGACTTTGCTAAAAAATCAACTTATCTCTCAGTACTAAACATTTCACCCAAAACTTATGCCAGTCCATGAAATATTACTTCCTGAACCATTATTTGTAATATTGTTTTTATTATGTGCAACTTCAGGATTAAAAATAGGAGAGGAGAGTTATTAAATGGAGAGTTAGAGGTATCGGGAAGATGGAGGGAATATTTTGAGGAGTTGTTAAATGTTGATGAAGACAGGGAAGCTGTGATTTTGTGTATAGGGCAAGGAGGAATAACATCTTGTAGGAGTGCGGAAGAGCCAGTTGTGAGTGTGGGGGAAGTTCGTGAGTCAGTGGGTAGAATGAAAGGGGGTAAGGCAGCTGGGATTGATGGGAAAAAGGTAAACATGTTAAAAGCAGGCGGAGATATAGTTTTCGAGTGGTTGGTGCTATTATTTAATACATGTATGGAAGAGGGTAAGGTACCTAGGGACTGGCAGAGAGCGTGTATTGTTCCTTTGTATAAAGGCAAAGGGGACAAAAGAGAGTGCAAAAATTATAGGGGTATACCAGGTAAAGTGTATGGTAGAGTTATTATTGAAAGAATTAAGAGTAAGACAGAGAGCAGAATAGCAGATGAACAAGGTGGCTTTAGGAAAGGTAGGGGGTGTGTAGACCAAGTGTTTGCAGTAAAACATATAGGTGAACAGTATTTGGATAAGGGTAAAGAGGTTTTTGCGGCATTTATGGATTTGGAAAAGGCGTATGATAGGGTGGATAGGGGGGAAATGTGGCAGATGTTGCAGGTGTATGGAATAGGAGGTAGGTTACTGAAAGCAGTGAAGAGCTTTTATGAGGATAGTGAGGCTCAGGTTAGAGTGTGTAGGAGAGAGGGAGATTATTTCTCGGTAAAAGTAGGCCTTAGACAGGGATGTGTGATGTCACCGTGGTTGTTCAATATATTTATAGATGGGGTTGTAAGAGAAGTGAATGCGATGGTCTTGGCAAGAGGTGTGGGGTTAAAAGACAAAGAATCAAATACAAAGTGGGAGTTGTCACAGTTGCTTTTTGCTGATGACACTGTGCTTTTGGGAGATTCTGAAGAGAAGTTGCAGAGGTTGGTGGATGAATTTGGTAAGGTATGTAAAAGAAGAAAATTGAAAGTGAATATAGGAAAGAGTAAGGTGATGAGGATAACAAAAAGATTAGGTGACGAAAGATTGGATATCAGATTGGAGGGAGAGAGTATGGAGGAGGTGAATGTATTCAGATATTTGGGAGTGGACATGTCAGCAGATGGGTCTATGAAGGATGAGATGAATCATAGAATTGATGAGGGGAAAAGGGTGAGTGGTGCACTTCGGAGTCTGTGGAGACAAAAAACTTTGTCCATGGAAGTTAAGAGGGGAATGTATGAGAGTATAGTTATACCAACACTCTTATATGGGTGTGAAGCATGGGTGATGAATGTTGCAATGAGGAGAAGGCTGGAGGCAGTGGAGATGTCATGTCTGATGTCAATGTGTGGTGTGAATATAATGCAGACAATTCGGAGTTTGGAAATTAGGAGGAGGTGCGGGATTAACAAAACTATTATCCAGAGGGCTGAGGAGGGGTTGTTGAGGTGGTTCGGACATGTACAGAGAATGGAACGAAACAGAATGACCTCGAGAGTGTATAAATCTGTAGTGGAGGGAAGGCGGGGTAGGGGTCGGCCTAGGAAAGGTTGGAGGGAGGGGGTAGAAGAGGTTTTGTGTGCAAGGGGTTTGGATTTCCAGCAAGCATGCGTGTGCGTATTTGATAGGAGTGAATGGAGACAAATGGTTTTTAATACTTGACGTGCTGTTGGAGTGTGAGCAAAGTAACATTTATGAAGGGATTCAGGGAAACCAGCAGGTCGGACTTGAGTCCTGGAGATGGGAAGTACAGTGTCTGCACTCTGAAGGAGGGGTGTTAATGTTGCAGTTTTATAACTGTAATGTAAAGCACCCCTCTGGCAAGACAGTGATGGAGTGAATGATGATGAAAGTTTTTCTTTTTCGGGCCACCCTGCCTTGGTGGGAATCGGCCGATGTGTTAATAAAAAAAAAATCGATAAGAAAACAACTCGAAAAAACAAAATAACAGTTTACCGGCTGACCGGCAGTCAGCGATGTTGCCATAAGAAGTTCAATTTCTGTCAACTTGAAGCCTCCATATCTCCGTAAGTATTGATCACAAAAATTTTTTGTTTAGCCAATTTAGTTTTTTTTCCAAATATTTTTCGACCCCAGGAACAGGTTTCCGAGAAGGCCTGTCAACCCCAAAGGGTTAATAAAAAAAATAATAAAAAATAATAATTTACCTTACATTTTCATCAATAAAAATAACAGTAGGTAGGAGATGGTGGTTGAAGGCTCATCCTTGGTGTCTTTTAACAACTACCACCAACAACAGTCCCTCACATGTAAATGAAGTAGGTAATGTATACACATTACATCCTGGTTCCTTTCACTTTTTAATCTTAATTATGTCAGGAAGATAAGCAGAGGGTATATAAACACTAGTTAGAGTTGCTCTCATGGGAAAGTGTAATTCTGTCAGCCCAGAATACATATACAAGTCATTTATTTTCACAAAAATAATGTTTAAGAACTGAATTGAGGCACAGTTTGTACATTATACAGAAGATACTGTATTCACTTTATATTTAGTTTCCTCTCATTGTAACACTGATTATTCAGATGGAAGGAAGCAAAATATATATAAATCTTGGAGTCCCTCTCAATTTGTGTATAACTATTATCTCCAGCATCTTTATGTTTCAGCACAGATGATGCAAAGGATATAAAAACACTGCATATAATGACTGGAAAACAAACCATACCATGGGCAGGAATTGAACTCATGGCGAATGAGTCATAAAACTCCAGGCCAGCGCGTAAGCCACTGGGCCAGCTGGTTACAGTAAGATTCATCCAACTAGGTATATTTATACACCATAGAGAGAACATAAGAAAGAAGGAACACTGCAGCAGGCCTACTGGCCCATGCGAGGCAGGTCCAATTCTCCCACTGGCTTAAGCCAATGCATAACAAAAAAGGCACAATACCGTGACTGGAACAATACACAAATAACCCGCATATGGAAGAGAGGAGCTTACAACGACATTTCGGTCGAAACATTGTCGTAAGCTCCTCTCTTCCATATGCGGGTTATTTGTGTATTAAGCCAATGCCTTAACCTAGTCAGGTCAGGTCACGTTCACTTAAGGAAAGAGCACGGCATCTGACCTAGTAGCACAAGCTAGTCAGGCCCAACTCACACCCACCCACACCCACCCACACCCACCCACACCCACCCACCCACACCCACCCACACCCACTTATGTATTTATCTAACCTATTTTTAAAACTACACAACGTCTTAGCTTCTATGATGGTACTCGGGGGTTTGTTCCACTCATCCACAACTCTATTACCAAACTAGTGCTTTCCTATATCCTTCCTGAATCTGAATTTTTCCAACTTAAAGCCATTGCTGCGAGTCCTGTCTAGGCTAGATATTTTTTAGCATGCTGCTTACATCCTCTTTATTAATTAATGTTTTCCATTTATACACCTCAATCATATTCCCCCTAATTCTACGCCTTTCTAGAGAGTGCAGATTTAGGGCCCTCAGTTTATCCTCATAGGGAAGATTTCGAATACATGGGATCAACTTGTCATCCTCCTTTGTATGTTTTCCAGTGCATTTATATCCATTCTTTAATACGGTGACCAGAACTGTGCAGTATAATCTAAATGAGGCCTAACCAAAGATATATAGAGTTGAAGAACAACCTGAGGACTTCTATTATTTATACTTCTTGATTTGAAGCCAAGGATTCTGTTAGCTTTATTGCGAACAGTTATGCACTGCATAATATCTATATTATCTATCTGTATTACCTGCACTTTCAAGTTGAACCAGGTCTCCGTTATAGCAATAATATCTATATAACCTGCACTTGCAAGTAATCTTAGCTCATCTATCTTATTTCTTAGACTCCTTCTATTTGTATAGTAAACCTTAAGGGAGCTAGTCACTCGTTGCCCTCTACTATCTCTCTTTGTTTGTTGAACAAATTGCTTTACCTTTACTAGCAACTTTATTTTGAATATTGTCTGGGGTATCCTGGTAATATCTGCTGTTTTCAACCCTAGTACTGCAGCCTGATTGTTTCCCACAAACACCCATACCTCTGTAATCTATCATTTTAAAGTCCTAGTCAAGTCATCAATGACCCCCTCAATCGAACTGGCTAATGCAACCACTCCAGAGATGAACCCCATCTCTTGCATACATACAGTGGACCCCCGGTTTACGATGGTCTCCAAACTCGCCCTTTTATGTAAGTTTATTTTTGTGAGTGCTTTTGTAAGTGTAGTTTTGGGGGTCTAAAAGGACTAATCTGATTTACATTATTCCTTATGGGAATAAATTTGTTCGGTAATTGCACTTGAAGAGCATTCTTGAACGAAAAAATATCGTAAACCGGGGGTCCACTGTATCACGTTTGCCATAGAATTTGTCCCAGTTATCAATGAATGGGATTGCAAGTTCCTTGCAGTACCTGTCTAGCCAGAAATTTATATCAATTGCCCTAGACATCCATTCATTGCCCACTCCCCTTCTAGGCAAGATGCTACATATGATTGGGATCCCTCCCTTAGACCTGACTACTTCTATGGCTGATCTGTACTTATCCAGCAGCTCCTGTCTGCCCTTCCCGATGTCATTTCCACCAGCACTAAGACAGATAATGGGCTTGTTCCCATTACCTGACATAATATTATCCAACCTGCTGACTTTGTCACCAACACTAGCTCCTGGGAGGCACACCCTCTGTCTGACCTTCCTATCTCTGTTACAAAAAGCACAGTCCATATATCTTACCTGAGAGTCTCCCACAATCAGAATATTCTTACCTTTATTAGCAGGGAAGTCAGTGGTACCTTTAACCTCACTAACCACTGAAGTACACTCGTCCTGGAGAACAGAGAATCGATTTCCTACCTTCACATCTTCTCTATTAACCTTCCTTATCTTCCTTCTTCCTGAATTGTGAACCACTTGCCACTTAAAGTGGCTGCCACTCTCCAACTCACTGCTGGTATCCTTTTCCTCCTTACCAGCTCCAACCATCTCACACTCCCAAACCCATCTAGGTGAAGCTTCAGACTCCTACAGTGGACCCCCGAGTTTCGTAAAAACTTCACTCCTGAAGTCTGCTCAAGCGCCATTTCCGAACGAATTTACTCCCTTAAGGAAAGATGTCACGTAGGTTAGTCTATTTCAGACCCCCAAAAATACACTTCCACAAGCACTTACAATATTATACTTACATAATTGTATGATTTCCAGGGTTTACGAAACTCGGGGGTCCACTGTATTTTCCTCCTAAAGACGTATAACTTCCGTCTTCAACACTTTAACCTGAGATTCTAAAACACTTCAGCAAGCTATGTGCTCGGTAACACCTCACGCTAATTCCCAGACAGCTTAGGACAGGATGACCTCACATGACCACTGACCACAGCATACTGAGGCTATCACAGGCCCCACTGTGACCACAAATGCAAGTTTTTACAGATGAATCTCCCACCAGTGTGGCCATGACAAACTCTAGCTCTATTCCCCTCAAAGCCATCATCATGACTGAGGGGACTAGAGCTAGAGTTTGTCACGCTCACGCTGGTGGAAGATTCATCTGTAAAAACTTGCATTTGTGGTCACAGTGGGGCCTGTGCTAACCTCTCTTATGATGTATAAATACGTATACCTAGTTGCACGAATCTTATTGTAGCCAGCTGGACCAGTGGCTTACGTGCTGGCCTGGAGTTTTACGACACTCGTCTCGAGTTCAGTCCCCACCTGTGGTATGGTTTGTTTGCAATCGTGTCTTTATGATTTTATGAGTATTGACTGGTATGCAGGAAACGACTAATTTAATCACATTTATTGTTTTTTCTGAGACTCCTGTGGTGATAAACAGTTTATATATAAACTGTGTACGTATACTGGGGTGGCCCTCTGAACTTCAAACACAAACATGGTGGTGTCACAAGATTCTCTTCGCTTTTTTCTTTACTAACTATACTTTCCACTCTTTAATATAATCACTAACACATTGAACATTTGTGTAAATACAGCTGTTGTAAGTGAATGGCTATTAATGACACAGCAATGTGTAGTTACACTGAAATTAGCAGTCACTAGCCATTGTTGAGATTAACACTGTACAGTGGACCCTCGGTTAACGAATACCCCGGAAATCGTGCAATTATGTAAGTATAATTTTGTAAGTTCTTGTGGAAGTGTATTTTTGGGGGTCTGAAATAGACTAACCTACGTGAAATTTTTCCTTAAGGGAGTAAATTCGTTCAGTAATGGCACTTGAGCAGACTTCAGGAGTGAAGTTTTTACGAAACTCGGGGGTCCACTGTACTTGGTATTAGAATGTTAAGAAATGAACCAGACACTGTCACAATGAATCTTACTAAATGTCTAGAAGTAAATACTCACAGATCTAAATGGATTGTGAAAACATGCAATTACATTAAGTTTTACAACCTGCATGAATTGTATCACTGTAGGCAACAAGAGCATTTCACCCCTCCATGGAAGATGTGTTCATTTAATATCACATACCTGCAAGTCCCTCCCAAGAAGCTCATTGCTAGTAATCCCTTCCTTAAATCACTTGTTAAAGCAACTGCTCAAGAAGAAATTTCTCGCCTAGCTGGTAGTAATAAGTTATCACAAGTTATATACAGTGGACCCCCGGTGTTCGTCCTGCTCAAAACATTCCCTTTTATGTAAGTGTATTTTTTTAAATGTTTTTATAAGTGTAGTTTTGGGGTTCTAAAAGGACTAGTCTACTTTACATTATTTCTTAAGGGAATAAATTCAGTTGGTAATGGCACTTGAGCAGCATTCTGTTACGAAAAATGAACGAACACCGTGGGTCCACTGTACACTGATGGATCTAAACAGGAGTCTTCTGGCAGGGCTGCATCTGCTCTGGTTGCCACCTCCCTAGTTAAGAACAATAATAAATCTGTTGAACTAGGCATAAGAATTAACAACTGGGCATCTACACTGCAAACTGAATTGTTTGCAATCCTAATGGCACTAAAGCTAACTTATGACACTGAGCTTGACTCTATCATCATTACTGATTCTATGTCATCACTGAAGGCTCTCGACTCATATAATGACTCTAACAGCATGCTCATTGGAGAAGACAGGTATAGATACTCAAAAATCCAGGACAAAGGAATTAATGTACAATTGCTATGGATTCCATCACACATTGGATTACTCCTTCATGATAAAGTTGATATGTTAGCCAAGAAGAGCACCCAGAAGGAGAATGTAGAATACAGTGGTACCTCAAGTTACGATGGTCCCCAAAATCGCCCTTTTATGTAAGTTTATTTTTTTAAATGCTTTTGTAAGTATATGTTTTGGGGTGTAAAAGGACTAGTCTATTTTACATTATTCCTTATGGGGATAAATTCGTTTGGTAATGGCACTTGAACAGCATTCTCGAACGAAAAAATATCGTAACTCGAGGTACCACTGTATAACTTTGGTACATCTCTGTCTAGCATTAGGAATAATATTAGGAGAGAAATAAATAATGAAAATGATTGCTATAGGAATCCAGTTAGAAGCCTGAGTAGATCTATAACCCACTATGATAACATGAACATAGATAAGTATGTTTATGGAGCAACTTACAATGTGAACAGACTGATGTTGTAGTGGCCAGGCTTAGGCATGGCTACAAGTACGTACTTCTGGCAGTTTGGGAGACACACAGATGATGATCAAACTAAATGCAAATTATGTGATCAGGCATATGGTCACTGTCTTGAACACTATGTGCTTAATTGTCCACTTATTGCGGAATATAGAGATAGACAGTATAATAACCTATGTGACATGTCACGATATCTTATTAATGAAAATAAGATACCAGTTATACTAAGCAAATTTCCTAAATTTGCTTGTAACAGATAAGTGAAATGTACGTACATATAAATCCAAATGTACAATTGTTAACCCTTTTGGGGCCTAGTGCCTAGGTTATTTGTGTATCCATATGCTCTTGCGCTACCGTCCACAGGAAGGATATGGGGTGCACAATAAACTAGCCACTTCGGTGGCAAAATCTAAATCTAAATCTTGTATGAGCTTGTAGCTATTTTTTTCCCTACAGTTGCACCATCATAGCATGAACTAGTTGAATATTCAATTTTCTTGTATTCATTATAACTTACCTAATGACCGTATGTACAAATTACAACACTGTTATTGCCTTATTAATCTAATGTTAGTCTTAAGTTTGCCCAAAATGCTCTGCATATAAAAGGGCTTTTGACATGTTCACCCAATTGTTATACTTCTTTGTACAAACATGTATCAGTGGACCAGTGGACCCTCGGTTAACGAAAAAACTTCATCCCAGAAGCCTGCTCAAGTGCCATTACCGAACGAATTTACTTCCTTAAGAAATAATGTCACGGAGGTTAGTCTATTTCAGACCCACAAAAATACACTTCCACATGCACTTACAATATTATACTTACATAATTGTACGATTTCCGGGGTATTCGTTAACCGAGGGTCCACTGTATTATTATTATTATTATTATTATTATTATTATTATTATTATTATCATCATCATTATTATCATCATAAATGAATTTCACAGTCATAATCGATAAAATGATGTAACTTTGCAATCATAACAAATACATCTTAGAAGATCGTATCTTCACCGACAATCTACTGTATTTATTTGACTTAATTTTCAGCCCAGCAATGGTGTATTGCAAATGGGTGGGAGCTAATAGAATTGAATCCAGTTACAACTGAACAAGATGACTTTGACGAAGATGACGATTTCCCTGAGAGCTGGGGCTTCAAACGTATTCGTCAAGCTTTGCATGCCCACACATGGTCCAACCTCAACATGAAAGGTAAGCTGTGCAAGAAAGGTATACAGTACCGACAAGATGAAAGTTAAGACACATGTGCAACATCTGGGTATCTTTATTGTAGACGTTTCGCCATCCAGTGGCCTTATCAATACAGATTCTAGGACATAACTTCAAGACAGTAGAACTATATACAGTAGGGCCCCACTTATATGGCAGTTTAGGTTCCAGGCTAGTGCCTTAAAGCAGACATCGCCGAAAAGCAGAACACCATTTTTTCCACTTCTAAATGCATATAAATGCCAGACAACAAGCTTACACTAACTTATATTAAGTTAGCAATAGCACTAGTCATTAAAAACACAATAAAAAGTAAGATACACACAGAGTACAGTGGACCCCGAGTAACGTAAGGCCCATATAACGGAAAAATCGTGTAACGTAAGCTTTTTTTGATATCGTGTAGCGAAAATGGACTCGTGTATTGTAACGTATTAAACCTGTTTGCCTGCTCCGCGCCTGCCCTGCGCCTGTGCAGGACGCCAGTGAAGCGTTGTTTACCATTGAGAGAACATTACCCAGCGTGCTCTTTCAAACATTCACAATACATTTGGTGTCTTTTTGGGTGGTTTAGTGATTGTCACTGTGAAATAAGTCACCATGGGTCCAAAGAAGCTTCCTAGTGGCACCCCAGTGGTAAAGAGAGTGAGGAACGCCATCGAACTGAAGAAAGAGATTGTAGAAAAATATGAGAGTGGCGTACGTCTGCGTGAGCTTGCCAGGATGTACAAGAAAACCCCATCTACTATCGGCTCTATCCTGGCAAAGAGAAATGAGATCAAGGAAGCTAATGTTGCAAAAGGGGTTGATATGTTAACGAAAAATAGATCGAAAACAGTGGATGAGGTTGAGAAGTTTTTGATGGTGTGGATCAATGAAAAACAGATAGAGGGTGATAGTATTTCCACGGCGATAATTTCTGAAAATACAAGGAAGTTGCACGCAGATCTTGTCAAGACAATGCCTGCAACCAGTGGTGAGGCGAGTGATTTTAAAGCCAGCAAAGGCTGGTTTGAGAGGTTTAAGAAATGTAGTGGCATACACAGTTTTATGAGGCATGGTGAGGCAGCCAGCTCAGACAAACATGCAGCTGAAAAATTTGTGCACGAATTCCAGGGGTTCATAGACACTGAAAAATTTGAACCCCAACAAGTGTTTAATTGTGATGAAACAGGCCTGTTTTGGAAGAAAATGCCTAACAGGACCTTCATTACTCAGGAGGAAAAGGCACAGCCAGGACACAAGCCTATGAAAGACAGGCTAACTCTCATGATGTGTGCCAATGCCAGTGGTGATTTTAAAGTGAAGTCTTTACTGGTGTATCACTCTGAAAATCCCAGACCCTTCAAGAAACACAGTGTTGACAAGAATAAATTGTGTGTGCATTGGAAGGCTAACACCAAGGCATGGGTCACTACGGACATTTTCAAGGAATGGTTGACTGGAGTGTTTGGCCCTAGTGTGAAAAAATACCTGAAGGAAAAGAAATTAGGACTCAAGTGCCTCCTGGTACTGGACAATGCTCCTGCTGATCCTCACAACTTGGAAGAGTTGTTGTCTGAAGAGTTCAATTTCATCAGAGTGAAGTTCTTGCCTCCTAACACCACTCCTCTCATCCAGCCCATGGACCAGCAGGTCATTGCAAACTTCAAGAAACTGTACACCAAAGCAGTGTTTCAGAAGTGCTTTGATGTGACCTCAGACACTGAATTGACCCTAAGAGAGTTCTGGAAAGAACACTTCAATATCGTGCATTACATAGGCCTTATAGGTAAGGCTTGGGAGGCAGTGACTTCCAGGACTTTGAACTCTGCTTGGAGACCACTGTGGCCGGATTGTGTTGAAAAGAGGGATTTTGAAGGATTTGAGGCTGACCCTGACCCTGACGACCCTGTGCCTGTTGTGAAACATGTTGTGGAAGATATTGTGGCATTGGGGAACAGCCTGGGGTTGGAGGTGAGTGGTGAGGATGTGGAAGAGTTGGTGGAGGAGCACAGGGTAGAGCTAACAACTGAAGAGCTGCAAGAGCTTCATCTGGAACAGCAACAGACCACAGCTGAAGTTATTGCTTCACAGGAGGAGGAAGAGAGAGAGGAGGTGCCATCTTCAGTGCTTAAGGAGATGTGTACAAAGTGGAATGAGTTGCAGACATTTGTTGAAAAACACCACCCTTAGCAAGCTGAAATGAGCCATCTGTGCAACCACTTCAGTGACAGAGCTATGTTGTACTTCAGAAAAGTATTAAAGAGTCACCAGAAACATAGGACTGTGGACAGTTATTTCACCAGGCAGGGATCCAGTGACTCTCAAGCTGGTCCTAGTGGGATTAAAAGACCAAGAAGGGAAGTAACCCCAGAGAGGGACTTGTTACCTGAAGTCCTTTTGGAGGGGGATTCCCCTTCCAACCACTAACACCCTGCCCCTGTCATCCTCCCTATCTTCCAGATGCCTGCAACTCTTCAATAAAGGTAAGTAAATGTATATATATATATATATATATATATATATATATGTTTTTTATTATTTAGAATGTTAATATTTTTGGGTGGAACGGATTAATTGTATTTACATTATTTCTTATGGGAAATAAAGTTTCGAATTACGTAAGTTTCGTGTTAAGAAATAGCTCCTGGAACGGATTAATTACGTTAGTCGAGGGACCACTGTGCATCTCCAAACTCGAACATTTATGTAAGTGTATTTTCGTAACTGCTGTTGCAAGTGTATTTTTGGGGGTCTGAAATAGACTAACCTACGTGACATTATTTCTTAAGGAAATAAATTCGTTCGGTAATGGCACTTGAGCAGCATTCTAGAAGGAATTTTCGGCAAAAACCGAGGGACCACTGTACACGTATATTATTTTTTTTCCAAAAAATTTTCGACCCTGAGAACATGTTTCCGAGAAGGCCTGTCGACCCCCAACGGGTTAAAAACCATTTGTCTCCATTCGCTCCTATCAAATACGCTCACGCATGCTTCCTGGAAATCCAAGCCCCTCGCACACAAAACCTCTTTTACCCCTCCCTCCAACCTTTCCTAGGCCGACCCCTACCCCGCCTTCCCTCCACTACAGATTTATTCACTCTCGAAGTCATTCTGTTTCGTTCCATTCTCTCTACATGTCCAAACTACCTCAACAACCCCTCCTCAGCCCTCTGGATAATTGTTTTGGTAATCATGCACCTCCTCCTAATTTCCAAACTCCGAATTCTCTGCATTATACGTATTCACACCACACATTGACCTCAGACATGACATCTCCACTGCCTCCAGCTTTCTCGTCGTTGCAACATTCATCACCCATGCTTCACACCCATATAAGAGTGTTGGTATAACTATAGTACGTACTCTCATACATTCCCCTCTTTACTTCCATGGACAAAGTTCTTTGTCTCCACAGACTCCGAAGTGCACCACTCACCCTTTTTCCCTCATCAATTCTATGATTCACCTCATCCTTCATAGACCCATCTGCTGACATGTCCACTCCCAAATATCTGAATACATTCACCTCCTCCATACTCTCTCCCTCCAATCTGATATCCAATCTTTCGTCACCTCATCTTTTTGTTATCCTCATCACCTTACTCTTTCCTATATTCACTTTCAATTTTCTTCTTTTACATACCCTACAAAATTCATCCACCAACCTCTGGAACTTCTCTTCAGAATCTCCCAAAAGCACAGTGTCATCAGAAAAAAGCAACTGTGACAACTCCCACTTTGTATTTGATTCTTTGTCTTTTAACCCCACACCTCTTACCAAGACCCTCGCATTCACTTCTCTTACAACCCCATCTATAAATATATAATTTTGAAGAAAATATCATAGATGGATTAATGAAAATGTCTATATTAAAGTAAAATAAGACAATTAATGTGCCCAAGAGTGATTAGTATTACATAATGTTTTCCCTCCGCCCGGCAACCACGCCAACATAGCATATAAACATGTTTATATGCTATGTAACATGTTTCTCATATAATTTTGAAGAAAATATCATAGATGGATTAATGAAAATGTCTATATTGACGTAAAATTGGACATTGAACCCTTTCGGGGTTTCGGCCGTACTAGTACGGCTTACGCGCCAGGGTTTTTGTCGTACTAGTACACCTAAATTCTAGCGCCCTCAAATCAAGCAGAAACAGGCTGGTAGGCCTAGATGTGAGAGAACGGGTCTGTGCAGTAAGTGTGCGCAGTATAAAAAAAATCCTGCACCACACAGTGCATAATGAGGAAAAAAAACTCTGACCGTGTTTTTGGTTTAAAACTGTGACTTTGCAGTCTATTTTCGTATGGTATTTATGCTTGTATTCTCGTTTTCTTAGTCTCATTTGATAGAATGGATGATATATTACAGAAATAGAGATAATTTGGACTGGTTTCACGATGACAAGTACCTTGAAACTGAGCGCAAATTAGCGAAAATGTTAAATTTTTGCCTATGTTCAAGAGTAAACAAATCATGCCATGCGTCCAATACACATCAACTGGGTAGTCTAATATTCTTGCACAAATGCGCTGATATTATTTATACCATTTTTACAATGATACAGTAGTATACATAACAGAAAATCTTCTATTTTTTGTGAGAATAAAAATTCAAAATGGAAAGCAAAAGTAATGTAAAAGGGGCCTGGAGACGTGACTAGTGAACAGAGAAAATGTTATTTGAGTGCCAGGAATGTCTGTCTCATTTATTCTGGACCCTATTTTGAAATTGGCATTTTTTAAAATTTGTGTGAAATTGGCCAAATTGCCAATTTCTGACCACCTTATTGGGTAGTTGAAATCGGTAAATTGGCGGTTTCTTGTACTCAATTGATAGAACAAATGGAATTCTAGTGAAATAGCTATAATTTTAGTAGACTGAAACATTGGAATTTGCCGAAAATAGGGCTCAAAGTGAGCGAAATCGCCGATGCCTAAATATCATCGATACTGCTAACTTCGCGAAAGCATAATTCCGTTACTTTTCGATCACATTTCATAATTTTGGTGCCGTTATGATCGGAAAAAGATTCTCTATCATTTCATAAGAAAAAATGTTTTTGTTTTTCCAAAAAATTTGCGACCCTGAGAACGAGTTTGGGAGAGGGCCTGGCGACCCCCAAAGGGTTAATGTGCCCAAGAGTGAATATTACATAATAGAGAGATGTGCTCATGGAAAATGTAAACAAACCGGGGTGGCGCGCGCCGTATCTGAAAGACCGCTCGCTGTATACAAATGTTTTGGTCATAATTTGAACTCGCCGTATGAACGGAACGTCAAAAGGCGAAACGCTGAAAAGCAGGGCCCTACTGTACAAAAGATGAGATAATCAGTCCCTCAGCCTTGGAGCTGCCTCATTGACATCAGCGTCACTCATGTAGATTTATGTTTTAATCATGGCTCCCTCAGATATGATGTGAGCAATCAGTTTTGGCCTAGCCATGAGAGAATGAGTCTGTGTGGTTAGTGTGCACCATATTAAAAATATCCTGCCTTACACAGTGCATGATGGGAAAAGCATGCTTCTGACTTTGTGTTTGGTTTAACCCTTTCAGGGTCCAGACCCCTGATCTGAAACTTGTCCACAGGGTCCAAGAATTTTCAAAACACAAATTTTGTTATTTTTTCTTATGAAATAGTAGAAAACCTTTTTATGGAGGTAATAAAACAAAATGTACAAAATTTGATGGAAAAGTGATGAAATTACCCACATCGGCAATTTTGCCCACTTTGACTCCCATTTTATGCCAATTACAATACGTATTCCAGTCGACCAAATTCTTAGCTATTTCACTAGTATTACTTCTATTTTATCTATTGAGCACAAGAAACTGCCCAATCAACTATTTCAACTACCCAATAAAGTGATCAGAAATTGGTAATTTGGTGAATTTCAAAGTTCAAAATACATCCAATTTCAAAATAGGGTCCAGAATAAACAATGCAGGCATTTCTGGCACTAAAATAACATTTCCTCTGTTTAGTATTTATGTTTTCAGGCTTTACAGATAAATTCCCTTTTGATTTTTTATTCACATTATGAATTTTTATTCACACTAAAAAATAGATTTACTGGTAAATAGTAGACCCCCGGTTTTCATAATTAATCCGTTCCAGAAGGTTGGCTGAAATCCTAAATAGCCGAAAACCAAAGTAATATTTCCCATAAATAATGTAAATCCAATTAATCCGTTCCAGACACCCAAAAATATTAACAAAAAATACATTTTATAGAGAATAACTATAGTTTTACATACAGAAAACATTGAGAAATAAATATAAAGCACTAATTTTAAAGATAAATGAACATTACATACCTTTATTGAAGACTCTTGTTGGCATATGGAAGAAGGATAGGAGGGGAGAGGGAGGAGAGTTTATTGTTTGGAAGGGGAATCCCCCTCCATAAGGACTTCAGGTATCAAAGCCCTCTCTGGGGTTACTTTCCTTCTTTGTCTTTTACTGTCACTAGGACCGGCTTGAGAGTCACTGTACCCCTGTCGCACAAAAAAATCTGTCCAGAGAAGCCTGTTTCTGGCATCTCTGTAAGATTTGCCTAAAATGGGACAAGACGTTGTCAGTGAACATGTTGCAGACACTGCTTGCAACAGTTTTGTTAGGGTGATAATTCTTCGCAAAACTTTGCAACTCACTCCACTTTGCACACATGTCCTTAATCACTGAAGAAGGCACATTCTTCCCTCTCTCTTCCTCCTCCTCTGAAGCAATATCCTCAGCTGCAGTCTGTTGCTGTTCCAGTTGAAGGTGTTGCAGCTTTTCAGTGGTTAGCTCTTCCTTATGGTCCTCCACCAACTCTTCCACATCCTCACCAATTGCATAGAAACCCATGGACCTTCCCAAAGACAAAGTAGATTCCATAATAGGTGTAGGGTCATCAGGGTCAGCCTCAAATCCTTCAAAATTCTTCTCGAGGACACATTCTGGCCACAATTTTTTTCTAAGAAGAGTTCAAAGTCCTGGAAGTCACTCCTTGCCAATCCTTACCTATGAGGCTTATGCAGTTGTAGATATTGAAGGGATTCCTCCAGAACTCTCTTAGGGTTAATTCAGTGTCCAAGGTCACTTCAAAGCACCTTTGAAACACTGCTTTTGTGTAGAGTTTTTTGAAGTTTGAAGTAACCTGCTGGTCCATGGGTTGGATGAAAGGAGTGGTATTAGGGGGCAAGAACTTCACTGTGATGAAACTACACTCCTCAAACAATAGGTCTTCCAAGTGTGGAGGATGAGTAGGAGCAGTGTCCATTACCAGGAGGCACTTAAGTGGCAAATTATTTTCCAGGAGGTATTTCTTCACACTGGCCAAACACTTCATTGACCCACTCAATGAAAATTAGCCTCGTGACCCATGCCTTATTGTTAGCCTTCCACATCACACACAATTTACTCTTCATGACATTGGTTTTCTTGAACACTCGAGGATTTTCAGAGTGATACACATGTAAAGGAGTCACTTTGAAATCCCCACTAGCGTTACCACAGAACAAAAGAGTTAGCCTATCCTTCATAGGCTTGTGTCCTGGCAGTGCCTTTTCCTCCTGCGTGATGTAGGTCCTCTTTGGCATTTTCTTCCAAAAGAGGCCTGTTTCGTCACAATTGAACACTTGTTGGGGACGAATCCTTCAGCCTCTATGTACCCCTTGAATTCATCAATGAATTCTTCGGCCACAAGTTTGTCAGAACTTGCAGCCTCGCCATGCCTTACCACACTGTGTATACCACTTAGCTTCTTGAATCTGTCGAACCAGCCTTTGCTGGCCTTAAATTCACTAACAGCTGCACTCACTCCTGGCATTTTCTTTACGAAATCCACATGCAACTGCCTTGCCTTTTCACAAATTATCCTCTCCGAAACACTATCTCCCGCTAACTGTTTCTCGTTGATCCACACCAAGAACAACTTCTCTACATCCTCGATTGTTTGTGATCTCTGTTTCGTTAGCATATTTACCCCTTTCGCAACATCAGCTTCCTTGATTTCTGCTTTCTTCACCAGGATGGAACTGATTGCTGATGTCGACTTCCCATACATCCTGGCGAGCTCAGCCACACATACGCCACTTTCATATTTTGCTATACAGTGGAACCCCGAGTAACGAGCAAAATTCATTCCAGAAGCCTGCTCAAGTGCCATTACCGAACGAATTGACTCCCTTAAGAAATAATGTCAAGTAAGTTAGTCCATGTCAGACCCCCAAAAATACACTTACAAAAGCACTTACATAATTGTATGATTTCCAGGGTGCTCGTTACTCGGGGTTCCACTGTAAGTTCTTTCTTAAATTCTATCGTGTTTCTCACCTTCTTTACCAAAGGGCTGGCCTAGCCACAAACTTTTGCCCCACATTCTAACACTGCATTTTTAAAACTATCCCATCCCTCTTCATCCCCCTCCCCCCATTACCCATACTTGCACTAGCCCACCTTTCTGTCAATAGTTGCTTATATCTTACCCTTACTTCCTCCTCTCTGAGTTTATAAACTTTTACCTCTCTCTTACTTGCTGTTGCCATTTTCCTTTTGTCCCATCTACCTCTTACTCTAACTGTAGCTACAACTAAACAGTGATCTAATATATCCATTGCCCCTCTATAAACATGCACATCCTGAAGCCTACCCATCAACCTTTTAACCACCAATACATAATCTAACAAACTACTTTCATTATGTGCTATATCATATCTTGTATACTTATTTATCCTCTTTTTCATAAAATATGTATTACTTATTACCAAACCTCTTTCTACACACAATTCAATTAAAGGCTCCCCATTTTCATTTAACCCTGGCACCCCAAATTTACCTACTACTCCCTCCACAACATTTTTACCCACTTTAGCATTGAGATCCCCAACCACAAGTACTCTCTCACTTTGTTCAAAACTCCCCATGCATTCACTCAACATTTCCCAAAATCTCTCTGTCTCTCCTTTACACTTCTCTCTTCTCCAGGTGCATACACACTTAGTTTAACCCACTTTTCACATCCAACCCTTATTTTACTCCACATAATCCTTGAATTTATACATTTATATTCCCTCTTTTCCTGCCATAACTTATTCTTCAACATTATTGATAGTCCTTAGCTCAAAAACCCCTAACTTAATCCCATTTATTTCTCCCCACTGAAACTCTCTTATCCCCTTCAGCTTTGTTTCACTTAGAGCCAGGACATCCAGCTTCTCATTCATAACATCCACAACCATCTCTCATCATTTGCACTTCATCCATGCACATTCAAACATCCCACTTTGACGGTTTTCTTCTTTTTCTTTTAAGTAAGCTATACGGGAAAAGGGGTTACTAGCTTACGGAGGAAAGATTCTTATTCCACTTTCCCATGGATATGAAAGGAAAAGTAATAAGAACAAGAACTATTAAGATAAAATCAAAGAAAACTCAGATGAATGTGTACAGTAGGGCCCCACTTATACGGCAGGTTAGGTTCCAGGCTAGTGCCTTAAAGCAGACATCGTCGAAAAGCAAACGCCATTTTTTTTCCAAATGCATATAAATGCCAGACAACAAGCTTACACTAACTTATATTAAGTTAGCAATAGCACTAGGCATTAAAAAACACAATATAAAGTAAGATACACACAGAGTACACTTATTACTTACCTTAAAGTATTAACATTTAACATTGATGTGTGAGAGGTGAGTAGCAGGGTATTGTCTAAAACAAGTAAAACGTTAAAAAGATTTTTTTTTTTCTTGCAGTAAGCTTCAACTGAAGGCTTAAAATAGTCTGTGAACCAATTTATGAAAAGATCAGTAGTCATCCAAGCTTTCAAATTGGATTTATAATAAACAGGGTGGCTACCTTTTGCATAGTTCTTTAGGGCCCTAGGATTCTCTGAGTGATAAATTATCATAGGTTTTAACTTGCAATCCCCAGCAGCATTAGCTCCTAGCTAATGGGTTATCCTGGGTTCTCTACACATATCTACCTGGAGAGAATTCCAGGGGTCAACGCCCCCGCGGCCCGGTCTGTGACCAGGCTGCCTGTTGGACCAGAGCCTGATCAACCAGGCTCTTACTGCTGGCCGCACGCAGTCCAACGTACGAGCCAGGCCTGTCCAGTGCCTGCTTGAAGACAGCCAGGGGTTTGTTGATAATCCCCCTGATGTATGCTGGGAGGCAGTTGAACAATCTTGGGCCCCTGCCACTTATTGTGTTGTCCCTCAATGTGCTAGTGGCACCCCTGCTCTTCATTGGGGGGATGTTACATCGCCTGCCGAGTCTTTTGCTTTCGTAGGGAGTGATTTCTGTGTGCAAGTTTGGTACTAAGCCCTCAAGAATTTTCCATGTGTATATAATAATGTATCTCTCCCGCCTGCGTTCTAGATAGTACAGGTTTAGGAACTTCAAGCGTTCCCAGTAGTTGAGGTGGTTTATCGCACTTATGCGTGCGGTGAAGGTTCTCTGCACATTTTCAAGGTCAGCAATTTCACCCGCCTTGAAAGGTGCAGTTAGTGTGCAGCAATATTCCTGCCTAGATAGAACAAGCGATCTGTAAAGTGTCAACATGGGCTTGGCATCCCTGGTTTTGAAGGTTCTCATTATCCATCCTGTCATTTTTCGAGCAGATGCAATTGCTACTTTGTTATGGTCCTTGAAGGTGAGATCCTCTGACATGATCACTCCCAGGTCTTTGACATTAGTTTTTCGCTCTATTGTGTGGTTGGAATTAGTTTTGTACTCCGATGAGATTTTAATTTCTTCACGTTTTCCGTATCTGAGTAATTGAAATTTCTCATCATTGAACTTCATATTGTTTTCTGCAGCCCATTTAAAGATTTGGTTTATGTCTGCTTGGAGTCTTGCAGTGTCTTCAACGGTGGACACTGTCATACAGATTCGGGTGTCATCTGCAAAGGAAGACACAGCACTGTGGCTTATATCCCTGTCAATGTCTGATATGAGGATGAGGAATAGGATGGGAGCAAGTACTGTGCCCTGTGGAACAGAGCTTTTCACAGTAGCTGCCTCAGACTTTACTCTGTTGACTACTACTCTTTGTGTTCTACATGTTAGGAAATTATAGATCCATCTAGTACCAACTTTTCCTGTTATTCCTTTATCACGCATTTTGTGTGCTATTACACCATGGTCACACTTGTCAAAGGCTTTTGCAAAATCTGTGTATATAACATCTGCATTCTGTTTATCTTCTAGAGCATCCAGGACCTTGTCGTAGTGGTCCAGTAGTTGGGACAGACAGGAGCGGCCTGCTCTAAACCCATGCTGTCCTGGGTTGTGCAATTGATGGGTATCAAGATGGGTGGCAATCTTGCTTCTTAGAACCCTTTCAAAGATTTTTATGATATGGGACGTTAGCGCAATTGGTCTGTAGTTCTTTGCTATTGCTTTACTGCCCCCTTTGTGGAGCGGGGCTATGTCTGTTGTTTTTAGTAGCTGCGGGATGATCCCAGTGTCCATGCTCCCTCTCCATAGGATGTTAAAAGCATGTGATAGGGGCTTCTTGCAGTTCTTGATGAACACGGAGTTCCATGAGTCTGGGCCTGCAGCGGAGTGCATGGGCATGTCATTTATTGCCTTTTCGAAGTCATTTGGCGTCGTGGTGATGTCAGAAAGGCATGCGTCTGTCAAGTTCTGTGGCACTCTCATAAAAAATTCATTTAGGTTTTCGATTTTCAGTCTGGTTAGTGGCTCGCTAAAAACTGAGTCATACTGGGATTTAAGTAACTCACTCATTTTCTTGCTGTCATCTGTGTAGGACCCATCCTGTTTAAGTAGGGCCCAATACTGGTTGCTGCTATATGTAACTGTATTTGATGGCATCTCAGCGATCAACATATACCTTGTTAGTAAGTTTATTCAGGTATACACAAATACAGTTACATAGATTATCATACATAGCAGAATATGTGTAGAGAACCTAGGATAACCCAAAAAAGTCAATTCACTGAGTTTAATCATTTCTAACTTGGCACTTAAAATAAGAGGCTTACGACTCCTCTTTTTATCATAACTAAGCTTAGACGCCATAGTTAATGAGAGCCAACTAGTTAACGAAAGAGTAAACGAGAGAGAGAATGAGATACGGAGTTCAGACAAGGTAAAAAAAAAAAACTGAACAGGTAGTGGGTGATTACTCGGTCAGGCGAAATGAATGCGATTAATATGTGTCCACTTTTAGTTCATTCACATACGTTTGTAAGAGTTTGTGAAACTTTTACCTCAAAATAATTTTTTTTATTATAATAATAATTATGTACCTCACAATACAAATACTCTTACACTGTGTACAAGATAGTACAAAATAAACAAACAGCAACACTCCCATTCTCATGCAACACACTATTTTTAGAGTTAATAATAGTATTATTATTATTATCATATTAAAAAAGAAGCGCTAAACCCACAAGGGTTGTGAATAGCTATATATAGAGTGAACGCATATGAAAGGAATATTTTTCTACAGTTATCCCTCAGTGTTTGACTAGAGAAAACGTAATTCTTCCGACACTCCTACAAAGTCGCTTGGTAAACAAATCTCATATTTGTCAATTTTTATTCTGTGGGTGTATGTATCATGTTTATATGCTATGTAACGTGTGTTTTTTAAATAATTTTGAAGAAAATATCATATATGAATTAATGAAAATGTCTATATTAACGTAAAATAAGATATTTAATGTGCCCAAGAGTGATTATTATTAGTATGTATTACGTAATGTTTTCCCTCCGCCCGGCAACACTATAGCATATAAACAGCATGTTTATATGCTTTGTAACGTGTTTCTTATATAATTTTGAAGAAAATATCATAGATGGATTAATGAAAATGTCTATATTAACGTAAAATAAGACCTTTAATGTGCCCAAGAGTGATTATTATTAGTATTATGTAATGTTTTCCCTCCGCCCGGCAACACCATAGCATATAAACAGCATGTTTATATGCTTTGTAACGTGTTTCTTATATAATTTTGAAGAAAATATAGATGGATTAATGAAAATGTCTATATTAACGTAAAATAAGATCTTTAACCCTTAAACTGTCCACACGTAGATATACGTTCACCTGCGTACTGCCCCGAATATTTTGAAAAAAAAAAAAAAAAATTTTTAAATGAAGAGCACATTTTTATAAACAGGATAGGCTAAAAAAATTTTTAGGGCCAATACATACCGAGATACAGTGGACCCTCGGTTAACGAAAGGTTCCGTTAACGTAAGCTTCGGAAAACGTAAGCTTTTTTCGTAATCGGTTAGCGAAAAATCCCTCGGTTACCGAAAGGTATTAGACGTGTCCGCCTGCTCCGCGAAAGCGCAGGATACCAGTGAAGCGTTATTTTCATTGAGAGAACATTACCTAGCACGCTCTTTCAAAGATTCACAATATATTTGGTGTCTTTTTTGGTGGTTTAGTGATTGTCACTGTCAAATATGTCACCATGCTGCTGCATCTGAAAACTTATTGGTCTTCACATTCCTCTTAAAGGTTATTTAAACCAACATTATAAAAACAGAGCTATATTAAGAAGTATATACATATAATATACAGGTCTCCACTCCTAAACATATAATCAGCCTTTCCCAAAGCACATGGCTCAGCTGCCACCTTCAACTCTCTCTTTCTCAACATTTCTTAACCCTCCAGTGTCTTGATACACTGAAGATCACAGAATGTCATGGTGACATCGATTTACAACTCTCCCCATTACCTTTTGGGCACACATTCAGCCCTGAAGCCGAGTTAAAAATCAGCACCTACAACACCAGCTCACTCCAGCCGCCATTGTTCTCCAGGAAGGGCATTGTGGGAAAACAACATCTCTCTAAGCTCCTCCCCCCAAAACAAAAAAACATCATTTTGCATATCCTCTCAACATATCTTATGTTATTACAATGAGACATGCAACTTACAATTAATTAGTTAATAATATGTGTGCATTATTTATATAACCTATTATATTGAGAAAATCAGTTAAATCAGCTCTTAAGCTTTTAAGGCTGGCCAAGCCTTTTAAACTCTCCTGAGCAGTACTGCTGATTAATTCAATATAATTAGGCATTCATGTTATTTAATTACAACAATACATGCTGGGTTCCATAGCCCCATAACAAGTCCATAATACCCCATAACACCCCCACCTCCAGACGGAGTCTTATAAAGATGGAGTCTTATAAAGACGGAGTCTTATAAAGACGGAGTCTTATAAGACGGAGTCTCACAAAAGCTAGCAGTGTCCCGCAGGATACGGCTAGGGAAAATAAGGTCTTAGCCTAAAGGTGGTAGTAACACTACTAGAGGTTTTACATATACCACAGCACCATAATAACTCTTCACTGTACAGTTATACAACAAGGTGACATACAACATGGCAATCTACAAATCTCATGGCTCCACTGAACCTTCCCAGCATAAACATGCAATTCTGCCCTTACCATACACCATACAAAACCCATGAATGGAACAATACTAGAACAGAATGCAGAGGTTATTAAAAAAACAGTTCAACCACATCCCCATACTGCAGGGTGTAACCATTAACTACTTTAGTGGTTATCAACATAATACATTTTTACAATGCAAGGACTACACACAAAGCCCACTGTGAAAGCCAGCACCGACAGGCCTGTGCCTCCGCTGCGGTAAATCCAGCAGGCAACTGGTACTCCAGGATGGCATCTTCCTGATCAGGAGATGAGTGTAGAGCCAAACCCAGAGCAGTCAGGTATACCCCAGGCAGAAACTTCACAAAAAACATGTCAAGGTGTCTCTTACGTGGTGGCCGAACCAAAAGTGAGACTCTCCAGTCAACACCCAAAATCCTTAAAATGGTCAGGCACATACCCCCATCTTCCGAGGACCTCACTCCATACAGATCCTCCAACCTTATAAGGAGGAACTGCTATAGTACATGGAGGAGATACACGGGACCACTCAGGCAACCGTTGGACCGTTTCGTACTTAGAGCACACCAAGACACAAACAACATGTACCCTCCTCGACTTCTCCCTTGTCACCTGAAAAGGTGACTAGTCCAGACTACCAAAACCTCAACTCACAATTTTGATATACCTTGAATGCTCCCTTCTCTTGTCTGGCTCCAACCATCTCCTTCACAGTTGAATGGCTGGTAGGGAGCACTCAGGCCCGCCAAGAGTTCACCACTGCAAAAACAACAAGGTCAGCACAAGACAAACACTATGTACTAAGCATGCACCATTTATCTACATAAACATCTAGAAGAACCTCAGCAATCACAGACAAAACCCATCTTAAGAGTCTGAGTCGGGTCACCATACATAGGAACAGGGTGAAACGATCCTGGGACATATACAGATGCAGAATAGACAACCAATACTAATTCTGCAACCTCTTGCAATACAAACACAAACCCCAAGACATCTTCCCGTACCCTGGATGCGTACATCAAGTTTACAAAAATACTTTCACGTTCAATCTCCCACAATAATTTTGAATACTCAATGAACTCAATTGACATTACACACATGGAAATTGTATTGGCACCCAGGCCAGGAATATCACATCTTCCTGCCTCATGCTTTACTTTATCTAATACTTTTGCATCTTTTAAAACATCAGCATCAAACTTTCTAAGCCAGTAAACTTTAGTTGTTACATGTACTTTGTGGCAGTCAGTGCATTTGCTCAAGGTGCCATTGAATTTGGGAACCATGAAGCATGGGAATGCCCACTGACTCTCACTAAGCACTACAAACTGGTATTGAAGGAATTTCACTTTTTCCTCCATATCCCTGTTTTCATGCAGATTACTCACACACAAATATTGTCGAATTGGCTCAGCTTCCTTATCAATTTCTTCATGAAGTCTTGACTTTACCCCTTTAGTGACATCCCAAACTTTTACAAGGTTACACGGTGGTTGAGCCAACTCTCCAACACTTTCCTTAGAAAGACCAAACATTATTTCTCCAATCTCTCTCATAAACATGGAATTTCTTACATACTTTTCGGCCATTACATACAGAGTATTATTTTGCACCTCTTTACATACTGGATCCACTGAAACATTGGTCACTCTAGGTTTCTGATATAATGCTAAATCCTCTAACCAGTTACTGTATACATTATTCTTACACCTTTTCTGCTCGGTGTGTGGATTATATATCTTACTCTTGAGAACTTTCCCCACACCATGGTCAGCTCACAGCAACTTTCCATACATTTTCTCACATGAACTGGCTCCAATGCCAGCACCTCATCTCCAGCCTCCAGAGCATTATGGTCCACGTTATGGTCCCACTTCATCATTTGGGTCTGGTTGATGGGTACTTTCACTGGTACCATCCATTTCATACAAGCCAAACAGTATCTGAAACTGAGAAAAGCTCCGAGGGGAAGCATCACCATTCTCCCTAAGCCAATAGCTCAGAGATTCCAGAGTGCTTCCCCACTCAGCAGTTACAAAGAGAGGGGTCCTCTCATCCCAGATGTTAGTATTGTCTATACTACAGGCTTGCATCTTTGCCTTTAGGGTTTGATGACATCTTTTCACTACCCCCTGAGATTGAGGGTGATAGGCAGTTGAAATTTTAGGCTGTACATCTAACCCCGTTAACACATTTCCAAATAGTTTTGAAGTAAAGTTAGACCCCTGATCGGTTTGTACCTCCCGAGGAAAGCCAACATGAGAAAAGAACTTCATCAAAGCCCTTAAGACTACACGAGTTGTCATCCTATATAGAGGGACTGCTTTCAGGTACCTGGTAGTAGAGCAATTTGTTGTGAGTAAATAATCATTTCCCATTCTGGTCCTTGGGATTGGACCAACTACATCTACTATCAGCTTGCTGAAGGGTCCACCTGGTGCTGAAATAAGCTGAAAGGGAACAGGTTTAATACACGGACAAGGTTTCCCTCTAAATTGACAGACATGATAGGTCTTACTATATTCTTCCACAGTCTCCCACAGCTGAGGCTTGAAGAAATGCCTGGAAACCTTGGACATCATCATCATCATTTGGTGACAAAACACTTGTTCTCCTTTCCTTGGTACTACAAACAGAGGCAACTTCTCTGTAAAAGTTTCCTCTCTGAAATGAAAGCACTTATTAAATTGTGAAACTGCTTCCTCAGCCACAGCTGAGGCTCTGCTCAGTGTGACATCATTCTCCTGTACAGAAATTAAATGCACCTTAGTAGATGCAGTCTCTCTCACACTCCTGAACTGATCTATGCTCCAATCATGCTCAGCTCTGGCTGGAACATCCCTTTCTTCAGTTAACTGCAGTTCAACATCAGAAAACAGTGTTTCCAGACTTAAGCCCTCATCATCCTCATGAGAAATATCATAAAGACTATTGATAGCATGATCATGAGCCATACTTCTCATGGTGGAACCAGTAGGGAGAAGGTCTGGAAGGGTCTCTCTAGCCTTCTCCTCCCAAACTTTGGGAATTGGTTCTCCCCTTACTAGATGTTCCTCACTGTCCAACAGGCCCATTACATTATTTCCTAATAAGAGGTCAACACCCTCAAAGGGAATCTCATCTGAAATACCTACAGGGAGATAGCCAACTTGGTATGCGGATTCTACCCATAACTTGTGTACAGGTGTTCTTATGGTCGAACCCGTAATACCCTTCAATAATATATCTTTCCCAGTATAGGTATCATTAGACACTGGCAGTACTCCCGCACGTAGCAAGGAGTAGGTGCTACATCCATCTCTCAAGGACAACATGTTCTCACCCCTGCCCACATCCTTATGCAAGGCCACTGTGGACTTACTAGCAAAAACCCGCATCCTGGGGTCTAATTCTAAGGGTTCCTCCTCACCTTGCCTTGAAGACCTAATGCAAGCCACCGGATGTGTCTCTGCAGTTAGGATTCCCTGGGATTGTTCCTCCTTTCTCTGATCTTGCTGTTTAGAAAAGCAATACTTTTGTATGTGACCAGTCTTGTTACAGTAGTAACAGGTATAATTCCTAAGGGTATGTTTACTGTTTGGAGTAGGACTAGTACTGTGTGCTCGTGGAACTGAAACATTATTTGATGGTCTAGGTAAACTTTGAGCTCCAGCTGACTTACCTTTCCCTTCTGTTTGAGAGGGTGCCTCAGCCTTCATTTGTCCCTGAAAATTCTTGTCCCACCTACCTTTATGACCATAGGATTTGGAATAAGGTTTAGAAAAGACAGGGAAATTTTTTGAATGAGCATGACTGTTTTTACCTACCAATTCCCTATGAGCTAAGAATCTGTCACCCAAATCCATTGCTGCTGAAAGATTATCTGGGTTTTTGTCCTCCAAATATTCTCTAAGGTCAACAGGGATTGCATTGTACAATTCCTCATGAACAATTAGGTCTACTAACTTCTCATAGTCCTTGTTCACTCCTTTTGAACAAGCCCACTTCTTAAACAGGAACAGTTTCTCATTCCCTAACTCAGTTAAGGTCTGCCCTCCTGAAATTTTTTGCTTCTGAACCTTTGCCTATATTTCTCAGGTATCATTTGGTATGCAAGCAATACTACCTCCTTTACTTTCTCATAATCAGAAAATTCTCCTTCTTCCAGAGTCTCTACTCTCTGAAAACCTTTGCCTACAAGCTGTGTGCGAACTAGGGTAGCCCATTGCTGTTTGGGCCATCTTTGCTCCTTTGCAGTCTTCTCAAAAAAGGAAAAATATCTGTCTGGGTCATTCTCTGTAAACTTAGGGACAAAATTTGCAGCTTTACTTAGGTTAAAGTACTGCTCAGGCTCTTGGTCTGAACCTCCTAACCCTTTACGTACTCTCTCCTGAGTTTCTAAGAATTTTGTCCTAGCTGCCATCAAAGCTATCTCAAGTTTCATCATCGCTTCCTTATTACCTGCAGGGGTGATTCCTCCTGTTCACTGTTAACAGACATGTTTACTGATGAATTATTTACCTCTCACTGAAGCCAGAAAATTCTAAAGATTCAGCTTCTGACATATTTACCCTTAAATTCCTGCACAGCATCAATGGACAAGGTCTTTACACAGGTACATTAAAAAAAATAACACAAGTTCTATGGAAAAATCTTCACATGGCACTCTACCATAACCACAAACAAAATGTGTTACTCAACTTTAATCCCACTCTGGAGAAAACAACCTGTAAACTAATACATGAACCTTCCACTGACACCCAAGGTAATTTTTACAAGGTAAATTTTATCTACCAAAACATGTGACTCATAACCCTATCTCATACCAGTACATCTCAAAGAATGTTTTGAGTTATTTTAACAGTCAAATAACTCTCCGGGTTAAGGCCCCCATGTTATGTGGTTTTCCCTTACTTAACATCAAGGTTCTACATGTACTAGCATAGGGTATTTACTTAAAAGGTCTTAGGGTAAAAGGAGGACATTATTAGGCTAAAAGATACTTACTCAGGTTTAGCTGCTGCATCTGAAAACTTAATCCTTTTTTCATTCCTCTCAAAGGTTATTTAAACCAACATTATAAAAATAGAGCTATATTAAGAAGTATATACATATAATGTACAGGTCTCCACTCCTAAACATATAATCAGCCTTTCCCAAAGCACATGGCTCAGCTGCCACCTTCAACTCTCTCTTTCTCAACATTTCCCAACCCTCCAGTGTCTTGATACACTGAAGATCACAGAATGTCATGGTGACATCGATTTACAACTCTCCCCATTACCTTTTGGGCACTCATTCAGCCCTGAAGTCAAGTTATAATCAGCCAACAACAACTCCAGCTCACTCTAGCAGCCATGTTTTCTCAGGAAGCCTTGTGGGTAAACAACATCTCTCTAAGCTCCTCCCCAAAACAAAAAAACATCACTTTGCATATCTCCATGTACTCTCAATATATCTTATGTTATTACAATGAGACATGCAACTATATTTTAATTAGTTAATAAAATGTGTGCATTATTTATATAACCTATTATATTGAGAAAATCAGTCAAATGAGCCCCAAGCTTCTAAGGCTGGCCAAGCCTTGTAAACTCTCCTGAGCAGTACTGCTGATTAATTCAATAGAATTAGGCATTCATGTTATTTAATTACAACAATACATGCTGGGTTCCATAGCCCCCATAACAAGTCCATAATACCCCATAACATTTATTAACAGGTTACGCAGGCAAAATTTTTAAAATTTTACGTTGAAACACTGGCGTTATATTTATTAATAGGTTACGCAGGGAGAATTTTGAATATTTTACTTTAAAACAGCAGCATTATATTTATTAACAGTTTACGCAGGCAAAATTTTGAATATTTTAGGTTAAAACAGAAGCGTTATATTTATTAACAGGTTACGCAGGCAAAATTTTAAATAGTTTACGTTAAAACAGAAGCGTTATATTTATTAATAGGTTATGCATGCAGAATTTGGAATATTTTACGTTAAAACAGAAGCGTTATATTTATTAACAGGTTATGTAGGCAAAATTTTGAATAGTTTACGTTAAAACAGCAGTGTTAAATTTATTAACAAGTTACACAAGCAAAATTTTGAATATTTTATGTTAAAGCTGAAGAGTTATATTTAATAACAGGTTATGCAGGCAAAATTTTTGAATATTTTAGGTTAAAACAGAAGCGTTATACTTATGTTATATTTATTAACAGGTTACGCAGGCAAAATGTTGAATATTTTACTTTAAAACTGCAGCGTTATATTTATTATCAGATTATGCAGGCAAAATTTTTAATATTTTATGGTAAAACAGCTGCGGTCTATTTATTACCATGTTACGCAGGCAAAATTTTGAATATTTTACGTTAAAACAGCAGCGTTATATTTATTAACAGGTTACGCAGGCAAAATTTTGAATATTTTAGGTTAAAACAGAAGCGTTATATATATTAACAGGTTATGCAGGCAAAATTTTGAATAGTTTACAATAAAACAGAAGCGTTATATTTATTAACAGGTTATGCATGCAGAATTTTGAATATTTTATGTTAAAAGAGAAGCGTTATATTTATTAACAGGTTACGCAAGTAGAATTTTTAATATTTTACGTTAAAACAGAAGCGTAATATTTATTAACAGGTTATGCAGGCAGAATTTTTGAATATTTTCTGGTAAAACAGAAGTGTTTTTATTTATTAACAGGTTATGCAGGCAAAATTTGGAATATTTTATGGTAAAACAGAAGCGTTATATTTAATAACAGGTTACGCAGGCAAAATTTTTAATATTTTACGTTAAAAAGTGTTATATTTATTAACAGGTTACGCAGGCAAAATTTTAAATATTATATGTTAAAACAGCAGCGTTATATTTATTAACAGGTTACACAGGCAAAATTTTGAATATTTTAGGGTAAAACTGAAGCGTTATATTTATTAACAGGTTACGCAGTCAAAATTTTGAATAGTTTACATTAAAACAGAAGCGTTATATTTATTAACAGGTTATGCAGGCAGAATTTTGAATATTTTATGTTAAAACAGAAGCGTTTTTATTTATTAACAGGTTACGCTGGGAAAAGTTTGAATATTTTACGTTAAAACAAAAGCGTTATATTTATTAAAAGGTTACGCAGGCAGAATTTTGTATATTTTACGTTAAAACAGAAGCATTATATTCCTGAGTGACTATATTCCAAAGTGACTATATTTTAGAATGACTACTATACTGACTATATTCCAGAGTGACTATATACAAGAGTGACTATATTCCTGAGTGTTTATATTCCAGAGTGACTATATTCCAGAGTGACTATATTCCAGAGTGACTATATTCCAGAGTGACTATATACCAGAGTGACTATATTCTGACTACAATCCAGAGTGAATATATTCAAGATATATTCCAGTGACTATATTCCAGAAATACTATATTCTAGTGACTATATTCTGACTATATTCCAGAGTGAATATATTCTGACTATATTCCAGAGATACTATATTCCAGAGTGACTATATTCCAGAATCACTATATTCCAGAGTGACCGTATTCCAGAGTGACTATATTCCATAGTGACTATATTCCAAAGTGACTATATTCCTAAGTGACTATTTTCCAAAGTGACTAGATTCTAGAGTGACTATATTCTAGAATGACTATATTCTGACTATATTCCTGAGTGTTTATATTCCAGAGTGACTACATTCCAGAGTGACTATATTCCAGAGTGACTCTATTCCATAGTGACTTTATTCCAGAGTGATTATATTCCAGAGTTACTATATTCCAGGGTGACTATACTCCAGAGTGAACATATTCCAGAGTGACTATATTCTGACTATATTACAGAGTGACTATATTCTGACTATATTCCATAATGAATATATTCTGACTATATTCCAGAGTGACTATATTCTATAGTGACTATATTCTATAGTGACTATATTCTATAGTGACTATATTCCAGAGTGACTATATTCCAGAGTGACTATTCTGACTACATTGCAGAGTAACTATAGTCAGGATATATTCCAGAGGGATTATATTCCAGAGTGACTATTTTTCAGTGACTCTATTCTGACTATATTCCAGAGTGACTATATTTCAGTGACTATATTCCAGAGTGACTATATTACAGAGTGACTATATTCCATAGTGACTATATTATTGAGTGTTTATATTCTAGAGTGACTATTGTGGAAAATATTGGTATTTTCCGAAAGTTGTAATTGATAAACTTTCCAATATGAATAGATATCATTCATGTGTTGCTGTTGGCTTAACATTAATTGAAAAGAACCAACGAATTCACACGCATGCGCGAGATGCCTCGTGAAGTGGGCAGTCAGCTGGGCAGGGAGGGGCAGAGAGGGGAATAGGCGGAGAGTGAACGACGAGCCTAGCGACCCGATTTCAGGTGACGATGGCGAGCCGAATTTGGAGATTATGTCCGCCAAATCGGATTTAATTACCTCCTTTCGTAATGTGGAGGAATATCCAGTGGCGCGGGGAATATCAAGTGGGACAATCGATCCAGGAGGTCCAGTAATCGGACAATAATTGTGAAATCAGGTGCCACCGGCCAGTGACGCGGCCACAGGCCTATTTGAACTGAGTGAAGTGACCATACGGCAGGATAAAGTCGTAACCCTGCTGCAGGGGAGTTTCGTCTTAGAAGAGATGGAAATATATTCGATGAACTGTGGGAAATGGAATATAGTGAAACCGAGTTGTAAATAATCAGGGATTGATTGCATCGAGCGAATCTGGCTTGGGTACGCCATACCCCGACCGCCATATTGGATGTGATTGAAATGAACTAACATATCGCAAGTTATCTACTCGAAATTCAAGTATCGAGACTGTGAATGTGTATAAACCAGTGGGGCATTAAGCCAGGATACACGTAATATGTAAAGTTATACGTATAAACAGTACAAACGGTCGGATTAGTGCGAGGATCTGATTCGCTACCCCGACCAACCACATGTTAACGAACGCTCAGTCTCGTGGGCGTATGAGAGTGTACGGAAATTACCCTTCCTTGAATCGACGAGACAACTAATACCATCGCGATCGAATCCGATCGCAGGAGGACGTCAACAACGGAACGACTCCCTCATCTAAAGCTAAGTACTCTGCTGGTGTATTTGTTATTGGCCAATGATATTGTTATGCACAGTAGATGTACTTTAGCTAGGTCAACGATCTACGATACACCACTATGATGCTGTTAATTAGGTGAGTGTAGGTCATGATGATTTAGCTGTCTGTACTCTATCTCTTCTCCTGAGTGATCACTTGTTTAACTACCCATACAGTCCACTTAAATTTAACGTAATATAATTATAATACATGATCTTCTCAGATTTATTTATACTGGTCCAGAGTGCTGTGAGATAACGAGAATATTGAAGGTACCCCCTCGGTGCGGCCAGGAGCGGGTAAAGTTCTCACATACCTTAAAGGGAATGACTGCGGTAAAATTATACGAGTCTGTCATCTCCCTAGGAGTTTGTTTATTGCTAGTGGCGGTGTCCCAGATAGACTTCTCTCTCACAATTCCCCACAGCGCCCGTTGGTCCGTCCTGAACCGGATGTGATTAGTGAATTAATCATTATTGAATTAATTAATTAATAAATAAGTGACTGATCATAGGAAGTGAGTATAGAGTACACAGTTAATTAATTGTGTGGTGGACAGTCAATTAGTCAATTTAATTGCTAGACAGGCGTGGCTAGATTTGTGCAAGAGTAAGGTGTGAGAATCACCTTTATAAACAATTTATTTAATTTGTACCCTCAGTGGTTATTGATCCTATAACCATGGCTGAACTTAATGGAGTTAATGTGGCTGGCAAGCCCATGAATAATAAAGGGTCTATTTAATTTGTACCCTCAGTGGTTATTGATCCTATAACCATGGCTGAACTTAATGGAGTTAATGTGGCTGGCAAGCCCATGAATAATAAAGGGTCTATTTAATTTGTACCCTCAGCGGTTATTGATCCTATAACCATGGCTGAACTTAATGGAGTTAGTGTGGCTGGCAAGCCCAGGGAGACTAATGTGAAACTGGCACTCTCCGTAGTAAGCAATGACTCGGTGGGACCAGTAAGTGTTTTGATAGGCAGCGACTATTATGCAGCCTTTGTGAAGGGTATGACGAAGAGGTGCGGAGTCACTCTTCTCAACACGGGTGCAGGCCATGTCATTTATGGCCGGCTTCCTCGCAGTAATGAATGACTGGAGGAAGCCATAAATGCAGTCACGGTGTGCCTTACTCATGAAACGTCATTCCAGTGTAAATATTCTTCTACAGAGGATGCTGTTAAACCAGTGCATAAATTGTGGGAACTGGACAGTATTGGGATTAATGTAAATGAAGAAAGTCCAGATGATTCCTTCACTCAGGAACAATACCTGAAGGATGTTAAATTTGAGTCTGGACAATACTGGGTGCGACTCCCATGGAAGCTAAACCATCCGGAACTACCCACTAATTA
Organism: Cherax destructor; assembly: GCA_009830355.1. NCBI lineage: Eukaryota > Metazoa > Arthropoda > Malacostraca > Decapoda > Parastacidae > Cherax > Cherax destructor. Next base: position 3,932 of record WNWK01004475.1, on the reverse strand, counting down.
CCGGATGGCGTATGGTCAGTTAAAGGCCCAGCTCCACGAATTGAGTAAGACACCAGAATTGCTGACTGCTTATAATGGGATCATTAATGAACAGTTAAATAATCAGTTCATAGAGGAGGTACCCCCTGAGCAAGCCAATATTTATGGCCACTACTTACCTCATCACGGAGTGAAGAAGGATTCGAAAACCACTCCTTTGAGGATCGTGTTTAATTGTAGTGCCAGGGGTAATAAAAATGTACCTAGTTTGAATGATTGTTTAATGACAGGTCCGTCGCTGACGGAGAAATTGGGAGATGTGTTATTGAATTTCAGAGTTAATATTTATGCCTTCACGGCAGACATAAGTAAAGCTTTCCTGAGAGTGGGATTGCAAGAGACGGATCGGGATTACACAAGATTTCTGTGGCCAGAGGATCCTAGCAATCCACTTAGTCCGCTGAAAACCTTCAGATTCAGAAGTGTCTTATTCGGGGCTACTTCTAGTCCGTTCTTACTTCAGGCGACGATAAATGCGCACCTTAAACGTACAGGTGGTCCACTGAGTGAAATAATGAGTAAACAATTCTATGTGGACAATTTCCTGGGGGTGACGTCAACTGAAGAGGAGCTAATGAAGATATATGAAGGGGCTAATGACATAATGCAAGGTGCAAATATGCCGCTCAGGGAGTGGAACAGTAATTCGTCCAGGTTAAAGGACCGAATAAATAAAGATAATCCCGGCGATGAAGTATCTGGGTGTAGCAATGTATTGGGACTGACTTGGGATACTGAAAGAGACTTGATATCGTTAAAGCCTAATAATTATAGTATGCCCAAGAAATTAACGAAGAGGACCCTACTTGCTGAAGTTTCAAAATGTTTCGATCCACTAGGCTTAGTGGCGCCTCTTAAAATCCGAGGGAAGTTGGTACAAGAGGCATGGAAGCAGAAGGGTGCTTGGGATGAAACCCTACCTGAGGAATTCGTTAACAGGTGGGAAGAATTAATTGGTGATTATGAGAGAGTTCCAATGTTGGAGTTTCCGCGGTGTGTAACACGCTCTGGAGTGGAAAATACACTCCACATTTTTTGCGATGCTTCTAAATTGGCGTATGGAGCAGTCGCTTATTTTCAATGTGATAAAGATATCTCTCTTGTCATGTCTAAAACTAAAGTGGCTCCAATTAAATTACGTACTTTACCTCAGTTGGAATTAACCGCCATTTATGTGGGTGTCAAATTAGCTGATTATTTACGGAGTAAATTGCCGGAGATAAATATTAGCGACACCACAATTTGGTCTGATAATGAGGTATCCTTGCAGTGGATTCGTAACGAAAAACAGCAAGATTGTGTACGTGCAAAATAGTTGCAAAAATTTACGAGATACAATTTGAATCGTCTGACAACGAACTCTGCCCGGCCGCAGTGTGGAAAATATTGGTATTTTCCGAAAGTTGTAATTGATAAACTTTCCAATATGAATAGATATCATTCATGTGTTGCTGTTGGCTTAACATTAATTGAAAAGAACCAACGAATTCACACGCATGCGCGAGATGCCTCGTGAAGTGGGCAGTCAGCTGGGCAGGGAGGGGCAGAGAGGGGAATAGGCAGAGAGTGAACGACGAGCCTAGCGACCCGATTTCAGGTGACGATGGCGAGCCGAATTTGGAGATTATGTCCGCCAAATCGGATTTAATTACCTCCTTTCGTAATGTGGAGGAATATCCAGTGGCGCGGGGAATATCAAGTGGGACAATCGGTCCAGGAGGTCCAGTAATCGGACAATAATTGTGAAATAAGGTGCCACCGTGGTGACGCGGCCACAGGCCTATTTGAACTGAGTGAAGTGACCATACGGCAGGATAAAGTCGTAACCCTGCTGCAGGGGAGTTTCGTCTTAGAAGAGATGGAAATATATTCGATGAACTGTGGGAAATGGAATATAGTGAAACCGAGTTGTAAATAATCAGGGATTGATTGCATCGAGCGAATCTGGCTTGGGTACGCCATACCCCGACCGCCATATTGGATGTGATTGAAATGAACTAACATATCGCAAGTTATCTACTCGAAATTCAAGTATCGAGACTGTGAATGTGTATAAACCAGTGGGGCATTAAGCCAGGATACACGTAATATGTAAAGTTATACGTATAAACAGTACAAACGGTCGGATTAGTGCGAGGATCTGATTCGCTACCCGACCAACCACATGTTAACGAACGCTCAGTCTCGTGGGCGTATGAGTGTACGGAAATTACCCTTCCTTGAATCGACGAGACAACTAATACCATCGCGATCGAATCCGATCGCAGGAGGACGTCAACAACGGAACGACTCCCTCATCTAAAGCTAAGTACTCTGCTGGTGTATTTGTTATTGGCCAATGATATTGTTATGCACAGTAGATGTACTTTAGCTAGGTCAACGATCTACGATACACCACTATGATGCTGTTAATTAGGTGAGTGTAGGTCATGATGATTTAGCTGTCTGTACTCTATCTCTTCTCCTGAGTGATCACTTGTTTAACTACCCATACAGTCCACTTAAATTTAACGTAATATAATTATAATACATGATCTTCTCAGATTTATTTATACTGGTCCAGAGTGCTGTGAGATAACGAGAATATTGAAGGTACCCCCTCGGTGCGGCCAGGAGCGGGTAAAGTTCTCACATACCTTAAAGGGAATGACTGCGGTAAAATTATACGAGTCTGTCATCTCCCTAGGAGTTTGTTTATTGCTAGTGGCGGTGTCCCAGATAGACTTCTCTCTCACAATTCCCCACAACTATATTCCAGAGTGACTATATTCCAGAATGACTTTATTCTGACTATATTCCAGAGTGACTATATTCCAGAGTGACTATATTCTATAGTGACTATATTCTATAGTGACTATATTCCAGAGTGACTATATTCCAGAGTGACTATTCTGACTACATTGCAGAGTAACTATATTCAGGATATATTCCAGAGGGACTATATTCCAGAGTGACTATATTCTATAGTGACTATATTCCAGAGTGACTATATTCCAGAGTGACTATATTACAGTGACTATATTCCATAGTGACTATATTCCAGACTATATTCTGACTATATTCCAGAGTGACTATGTTACAGTGACTATATTCAGGATTGACTATATTCCAGAGTGAGTGTATTCTGACTATATTCCAGAGTGACTATATTCCAGTGACTATATTCCAGAGTGACTATATTCTGACTGTACTCTAGAGTGACTATATTCCTGAGTGACTATATTCCAAAGTGACTAGATTCTAGTGACTATATTCTAGAATGATTATATACTGACTATATTCCAGTGTGACTATATTCCAGAGTGACTCTATACCAGAGTGACTATATTCCTGAGTGTTTATATTCCAGAGTGACTATATTCCAGAGTGACTATATTATAGGTACATTCCAGAGTGACTATATTCAGGATATATTCCATAGGGAATATATTCCAGAGTGACTATATTCAGGATATATTCCATAGGGAATATATTCCAGAGTGACTATATTCCAGAGTGACTATATTCTATAGTGACTATATTCCAGAGTGACTATATTCCTAAGTGACTATTTTCCAAAGTGACTAGATTCTAGAGTGACTATATTCTAGAATGACTATATTCTGACTATATTCTAGTGTGACTATATTCCAGAGTGACTATATACCAGAGTGACTATATTCCTGAGTGTTTATATTCTAGAGTGACTATATAGATTCACTATATTCAAGATTGACTTTATTCCAAAGTGACTATAATCCAGAATTACTATATTCCAGAGTGACTTCCAGAGTATTTTCTGACTATATTCCAAAGTGACTATATTCTGATATATTCCAGAGTGACATATTCCAGAGTGACTATATTCCTGACTATTTCCAGAGTGATATATTCTGACTATTTCCATAGTGACT